>JAIPRL010005446.1:0-32110 GCA_025469235.1 Pemphigus obesinymphae | reverse complement strand
ATATTATATAGGTATTATTATTAATATAGGTACCAACCAAAGTTAATGTAAATTATATTATTATAATTGTATAGTATAATATAATTTATTATATTAAATTATACTAATATGTTAATGGCCTTGGCCAGGACTGGTTGTTTATGAGTAATAAATTATAAAAGTAAAACAAAAATATTATTAAATCTAATATAAATATTAACAAATAAAAATAAACTAAACACTTTAAACTAATTACACATCAACAGTCAACATTCAATAAATTCTAACAACAAAAATTTGAAAATAATATTGCTAGTAGATAACACGAGTTGATAACATGGTTATAAGATACAGTGTATGTAATATGGGGAATAAAAATAAACATTTTTATTGGGTTGAAGTGGGTTTTTAAAAATAAAAACAGCCCATTAAAACTCACCCAAATAGTTTTCTTAAAAAACCCGGGGTAATATTGGGCTTTTTCGGGTTTTATGGAAAAAACCCAATTTAACCCAACCCAGTTGGGTTTTTTCAAAAAAACTCGGGTTTTTTCCAACCCTGCCCGATTGACTATATCAATATCTATGTTCCGCAATAACCTATACTATATTCTCTCGCTTTTTAAGGGGCAATTTAGGCAATTTGATCTACGTTTTTAGAAAAATCAAAACTAAACAATTTAAAAACTTTTAATCATAATTTTTACATAATTTACCTACATGTATCGTGTTATTCGTTATCATTTCATATTAAATCAAACAAAATATTACATATGTGGTTTTTAAGGAGTTCCGTATAGGCAATTTTTAATAAATTAAAAAAAAAAAAACAAATCCACCGATTAAAAAATATTTAAGTACATTTTAATTATATTTATTAGGTATATTGTGTAAAAATTTCGTTTCCTATTTTCAACTATATGTACCAGCTCGAGAAAACATTTTTCTTTCAAAACAGTTTTTTTCAGTAAAATAATGCACGCGTGCTGCTTAAAATATATGCAAATAAAATGAAACGTCAAGAACGAGTATGGATTTAATTCTAAAATAATTTTTTAATACCGTTGTTAGATTCCCGTGAATACCTATATATTTTCACCATCAAAAATCATTGTCACATCCTAAGATTTTAATGGGTTATAAATTATAATGTTATGAGGCCGCAACACCAACGAAAAATCGACCTAAAAGCGTGACAAAGCTGTGGTACTTTGAAAAGTCGGATTTCAATTCTGAAAACTGTTTTGAATTCATCAGTTTGTCTTCTAGGGATCGATCGAGGCGTTTATTTTTATTTTATTTTTTAGTCGTATTATTTATCATTAAAAATCAAAAATTTTAAACATCGATTTTATTTTAATCTGTAATAATACAGAAATATGCCTCGATCGATCCCTAGAAGACAGGCCGACACATTCAAATCTGTTTACCGATTGTAAATCCGACTTTCCACGGTTCCACAATTTTGTCACGCTTATAATTGGTCTTTTAGGTGGATACACTCGTGATTACACGACAGTAAAAAGCGTTACGGGTATGGGGCTATTTTTAGATTAATTTTAAAATGTACATAAATATTTTTAAATTGTTAGATTCTTATTTTTCATAAGATCTCTTAAAAATTGCCTATACAGAACCCCTTAAAAATCGCAGGTGTTGCGGCCTCTTAAATTATATATAGGTATGCCCAAGTTTCGAACGAGTGTGTGAATTACCTAAATTATGAAATATATATTTATAGACTGTTTAATTTTTTGCTACATTCAATTTGCGGTTATAAATGATTATTGGACATAGTGGATTTATAATAATAATAATAATAATAATAATTATGTATGTATAGGTACATATTTTATCATCACAGAGACACAGAATAAGTATCATTTAAACCATTGAGTAAATCTATATTTAAACATTTTCGGTTGTACTGTACCATTGATCATATATTACGGATTATACCTATATTATTATAATAAAATGTGATTATTATTATATTGTCTTGGTGCATCAGTAAGTTCCAAAATATGCTACGGGTTGCTACCTCTGTGACTATTGATTGTGATGTGTAGAGCTGTTATAATTTATTTTGATTTTAACCAATTTAATTTGCATGTTATTATACTCTGTTGTAACGTGTACCTAATTAATATATTTACCAGTTATCACTATATTCTACTATGGCGTTATTATAATTGTTACAAATATACTACCGATTATGTATTGAAATAGTACATTTAAATGTTTTATAATATTGTACGCGTAATTTATCAATTTGACAAACAATTATTATTATTATTATTATTGATTGACCGGAATGTACTGGGTATGATCTTCAAAAATATGCGTAACATTCAGGTAATTTCTTTAATATCATTGTAGTTACATTTAATATATTATGATCATAGTAATACTATACGCGCACATTTAAGCACAAACGATTAGCCCAAGCGGAATTTCGAAATTCGAATTTGGAGGGGCCGTGGAAATGGTCCCTTCGTTTTGATTTGTGGATAGGTACCTCTGTGAATATTGACGCACAAACGACCGGGTTTCGCGCACATTTAAGCGCAAACGAAGTACGTTCGAAGTACGAAATTCGCTCAAACGGAATTTCGAAAATCAAATTTAGGAGGGCCGTGGAAATGGACCCATTGTGTACATTTATTTACATATTATACGTATTTGATATAATATTATGAGTGAATCTATTGGTATACCTATTGCTCTTTTCATAAGTGATACCCTCGTTAGAAGAGTAAAAAGGCGTATTTGACATTTAATCTGGGGGCGGATAGCAACAGTTATAAGCATATAATATATATAGACTATACTGGAGTATAAGTCAAGTACCTATATATGACTATGGATAGAGATAGATTCTATAGAACAGAATAGAATAAATTTTTTTTTTAAACGAGTTTAAAATCATATATACGAAGTGGTTCTTTTTCCACAAAAATTGAATAAAACAATATTCTTAAGTTTCCATTTTGTAGATTCTGTGAGAAACCAGGAATGCATTGGTTTTATAATAATGATGTCTTTTTTTATACGTTTGTGTATATACCTATATAGTTACATTTTCTCGGACAGAATGAACTAGCAGGAAATTTGAAGTAAATAGGCTTTTCAGCAAATAATTGGTTCTAGTTGGTACTTTAGATAGATCATTTTTCGATTTTTCCTATACAGTGGTTTTCATTTTTTTTTTAATACGATACCCGCATTTGCTTTTTCTGTCTGACCAATTGACAATAATATAGGAAATATAAAGTTTCGAAAAAGACGTCGCTACAGCGGAGGGCTATATTTTGTTGGAAAATATTCTGTTGGCACCCCAAACCAGGGTTTAAAACCGGTAACCGGTTACAAATCTTTTTTTTGAGAACCGAAAACTGATTCTCGGTTTTCATTTTTAAATTTAAGGAACGGTCATTGGTAACCACTAACCGGTAATCGAAAATTATATTTTGGGGTTTTAAATTTATCGGTAATTGTAACGGAACCGATGACCCATGTTAAAAGTAATAGAAAAAAAAAAAAAAAAACCAATAACTCTTCATGTTACATCAACTAAGATGTTAAAATAAAACACACTATTATTTATACTTATATTATTATATGATTATTAATATTATTTGTTTTGTTTATCATATTTTCATAATTTCAGCTTAGAATTTATTTATTTATTTACTATACAGTGCAACATATAAGATTACAATATATTTAATAAATTAATTGATTATAGGCCAAAGGAGGAAACGGCATTTATACTAAAAACTTTCTATAATTCATAATGCTCAAGATTCGGCGGAATAGGTGGTTTGATCGTTAAGATTATTTGGAGTGCGAAGGAATGTGAAAGAGGCATTGTAGTCTCTGGTGTAATGAAATAAGAACACGAAATAAGATTTTTGATAAAATGTATGTTTATAACAATTTAATTTTCATTTTATAATACCTTATACCCATTATTGTATTATAATATGACATTTATTTACTACATTTAGTAGTAGGTGTCTATAGTATATATATACAGGTGTATACAGTATATATACTTACGGAGGTCTAACAAATGCAAAAACTTATGTTCTGTTGTATATTTTTTTGTAGTAATTACTAGAACTCTATGCTACAGTTTTTATATTTTATATTGTTTTTTTGCAACTATATCAATTTTTTTTTTATAATCCAAAATAGCCATTTTATAAATTAATTTTCGGTGTTTAAAACTATTAATTAGGTCATACTATTAATTGTTAAAACAATTATCAAAGTTTGTTAAAATTAAAATTTATTTTTTGCTAATCATCAATGATAATATCAAGAATGATATTATTTTATGGTAAAAATGTATTTATGTTATTTAGTATTTAGCGGCTATTTATCATTAATGAAAATAATTGAAATTTTAGTAAACTTCAAAAACCCGTAAAAAAATTTACGACTCAATTACATTTCTAACATAAAAATTAATTTATAAAATGGTTATACTTATATTAGATTATAAAAAAAAAAAAATTGCAAAAAATAAAATATAAGAATTGTAGCGCGGGGTTCTAGTAATACCAATATAATATAATATTACAAAAAAAAAAAAAAACTTAAAAATATTGAACAGAACGAACGTTATCGCTTTTGTCATGTTCTTAGGTTGTGATATAAATAATAATACTGCTTATAGCTGATGTAATGAAATTAAATTTAAGATAACAAAAAATTAAAAAACAGTCAATGTAATTATTTTATTGTAATAGTTTTCTATTTCCTGTCAATTGTCATATTATGCTATTCTGTATAGGTACTAATTAATGTGGTCAGGTCGTACGTTGTAACGTATTTCCGTATCATTACAATAATAAAACTTGTTAAATGAAACCTCAACACTACAAAATCCAGTATTAGATATGTTTTTCAAATATTATTATATAAATAATCGAAGTGAGTGAGTTTGGACACTGAATGTAAAATGTTCATCAGTGTAATATCACCAGTCGTAATCAATATTAACAAGGTTTTTCAAAACCATATTTAAATTATTTATTAATTGTTTTAAAAAATTAAAAGCGGGTTTTTAACCGAGAAGCGGTAACTACTTATCTTTAAATATTCGACGAACCGTTTATCAACGGGTATACACTATAAAAGTATTTAAAAAACCGCTTATTGCCAGTTACCGGTTTTCAAAATTTTTTATTACCGGTTACCGCTATTTTCGAAAGCAGTTTTAAGTCCTCTTTGGAATTTATATTCACGGAATGTATTTTCGCGGACCCATATTTATGTGGAATCCTATTTAGTTGGAAATATATTTCATTGAAAAATGCTCAATCGGAAACATAATACAGGTAATACATATAATAATTAAAACGTCGGAAAATATTCTTTCGGAACTGCATTTCTTTTGAAAACATTCTATAGGAAAACTATACCCTACTTAGTTATAAAACTTTTCTATATATTGTTACAAAGTTCAATTCATATAATATATCAAAGAGTTAATTTAAAAGTGACACTTTTATTTCGCATTTTCAACGAAAAACTCATGTTAGCATTTTTCAACATTTTAGAAATATGAAATGAAAAATAAATTATAGATAATAACATTATCTAGTGCTCTACGGAGCATTTTTTCGATATTTATTTTTTTCAAGTTATATTTATTAAAAAAAAAAAAAAATCAAACAAGTTAGTTTTTAATAATTTATAAAACTTGTTTAAATGTACATATTATAAAACGGCTAAGTGGGGCGCTAGACTATGTTGTTCTATATCATTTATTTTCCGTTACATCTTTTTACGATGTTTTTAAGTTGTTATAAATAAGAAATACAAAAGTAATATTTTGAATACAATTTCATAAATTCAAAAAAAACAACCACAATAAAAAATTATATAGTAATAGGACCAATTGTTGTTCATTTTAAAAATGGATATAAACATTTTTAAATTGTTAGATTTTAATTTTTCTTAAAATTGTATAAGAATTGCCTATATAGAACCCCTTAAAAATGGCAGCGCTCACATCCTCTCGAGAACAACAATACATAGATTTTTCGAACGCTAAAATGGTCTTCGTATTTCCATAAATTAACGGCGTTAAACTAAATCGATTTTAAAAACAGTTCCTTATGATGTCTTATGTATTTTCACTAGATAATTCTTTTTTATCACAGCTGATTGTAAAATTTTTTATATTAGTTTCAAAAGTCTTCATAAAAAGTTGTGTATTAATATTTTTAATTCTATCTGGTGAAGGCACAGTTTAACTTTTCGTCTTTAATTTGCTTAGATGCATTGTTTGTCTAAAATTATTCAGAAAGCCATAATTATTGAAATTCACGAGCATGTTTATCATAAAATATAATAAATTATTTGACTGGCATGTGATTACACAACAATAAAAAAATGTACTGACGCACGACTATTTTTAAATTACTTTTAATAAATGTATATATTTTTCAATATTGTAAGATTTTCACTTTTCAATAAATATCATAATAACTGCCTACACAGAAGGCCTTAAAAAGCCAGTGTGTTGCGTTCTCTTACTCTAAGACCTTATACCAAAATGAAACAAAAATTGTTCATAATGTAAATCGCAATGAGCACATTTTAATGGTATTTTATTATATGTTTAAATAATATATAATAATAATAATAATAATAATAATAATAATAATAATAATAATAATAATAATAATAATAATAATAATAATAATATATTCTTATTAATGTAGAACAAAATAAAATATACAGTAAAATTAACGAATATTTTATTTTATAAAGTGAATTTATAGGTATACGAGGTCTGTTCAAAAAGTACGGGGGCAAAATATGTTATTATATGATGTATATTATATAATATGTAATCTAAACTTGATATGGGTCCATGCAAAAACTTTGAATAATATTAGTTTGAATAGGAATTTATTTGAATTTGAGAATTCTTGAATCTTTATTTGTTTGAACCGATATTATCTGAAACCGATAAAATCTGGAATTAATATACTTGGAATTGATAAACCTTGTATCTGGATTTGTTGGAAACTGTAAATCTGAAACAGATAAACCTGGAAATAATAAATCTGGAATCAATAAGATCTTGAAACTATAAAACTTGGAATCGGCACTATTTGGAAAATATAATATTCGAACTGGCAAAAATAAGGGAATATAAATTATTATAATTGATTGATATTCTGAGTTTAGTCAATTCAAATATTATATTTTCCAAATAATTCCGATTCATAGTTTTATAGTATCCAGATTTTATCGTTTCCAGAAAATTCTGATTCCAATTTTTATAGTTTCCAGATTTTATCGGTTCCAGATTGTATCGTTTCCAATTATATCCGATTCAAACTTTATAGATTCCATTCCAAGTTTCGTTATTTCCAACTTTATCGGTTCCAAGTTTATGGGTTCAAGATTTAAAAATTCAAGGTTAAATAGTTTCAAATAAAAGTAGTTTCAAAAAAAGTATGTTCAAAGAAAATGGTTTCAAATATTTATTATTCAAAGAATTTACGGCGCTCCCTTGATATCGCTTTAAACTATAAATAGTCAATAGGTATAGTCCCCGGTCCCCACGTATCATAGCGTTATCCAACCGGTTATTTGAACTCAGTGCATTGATAATAATCGCACGAGCTCTCCGAGCTCCAGGCGTTTTAATAATGATATCTACTCATAGGCGCCGATTCCACGGGGGCGATCGTCCCCGTGCATTGATCACAGATATCTATACTACATTATAGTATACTCGTATATACTATAGACATCTGTGTCATTGATTTAATGGAGGGAAAAGTATCATTGCGTCCCAGTTGTGTAGGTACTAAAATCATTTGGTCAAAATAATACCTAGCTTATAAGTTGTAATGTTCATCAGAACACAACACCGACGATTGCATCATAAGACAAAATACCTGTCCATTTATATGTATTATAATATGCAATGCTGGGCAAGTTAATGATTTTTCTTTAACTCAGTTACGTTAAGTTAATAGAAAAAATAATAAAAGTTTAAAGTTAATAGTTATTTTTTTCTTTTAACGATTAAGTTAAATTAAGATAAGAAAAAAAAAAAAGAAAATAACTTATTAACTTAATTTCTTTTTTCATACGAGTCAATATAACATTGGAGATATACAGTATCTATTATTTTTTTGGAAATACTGTTATTTTTAACTTTGAGCATTTTAAAATTTTTAATAATCATTAACATACCTAATATTTATTTAACCATTTTGATAATAGACACAATATGAAATCAAAATGTATCAATTATTTCAAAATTAACTTAACTGAGTTTTAATTAAAAGTTAATATAGCCAAATATAAGTTAAGTTAACAAAAATCATAATATAAAAGGTTAAGTTAAAAGTTAAAATTAACTTAACTTTTAACTTAACTATTAACTTATTAACTTGTTTATGTCCAGCATTGATAATATGTTCAGTTATAGTATTGCCACGAGTAATGGTATAATATGATTACAGGCACGGCAAATGAGGAAACATTTTTTGAATTGCCCCAATACATTCAATAACAGCCAGAACGGGCTCGGACCGGTGGCAAAATATATTGTACACAAAGGTATATAACATATACTAAGTCACTTTTTTCGGTAATCAAAAATCGAATTTTGGATTGCTCATTACTCATAAGTCTCGGGGAAGTGGACATAGCGGCTAACGGTTTGCTACCCTCTTTTCTTAAAGCTCCTATCCATGGGTGTCCATTGGGGGGCCAAGGAAGAGTCACGACCCCTTTTGGAGAAAACCCAAAATAGTGACTTTTCATATGTTATATATCGGACTGTTATTAAATTTGCAGTGGCGATTCAAAAATATCCCATCCTCCTTCGTTCCTATACATTATAGTATACTACTTCATGGGCATTTATGCATAGTATACCCTCAATTCCACGGAGACCTTCATTGCAGGCAATTAAAATATTTTTAGTATCTATATTTTAAAAATATTTACAAAAGATTACTTTTGGCATATTTTGTATTAATTGTAATAAAATATTTGGAATATATTACTTTTATAATATTTTCCGTTAGTCATCATAAAATATTTAGACAATATTTTTTCTAAAATAATTTCTTGTTAACATCAACAAATATTTTGAAAATATTATCATAATCCAAATTATATGTGGGTATCGAACTATTTGGTTGTTTATACATAATAATTATCAATAAATGATTCAGTAGTAGTGAAAGTATGCAATTAGTTTGAACTATTCAGTTATTTAACTATTTCATAGTAAGTTGTTATTGACAAAGCATTAACTAATGTCCATCACTAATTTATATTTATCTCAAAAAGTTTCAGGGTTATAGATTTAAAATACATGTACATTCTTAATTACTATAATGAATAAAATTTGATATTGCTAGGTATCATATAATATCACTGATTCAACTTAATATCTAGATTGGTAAGAATTATTATTTGACCAATACAGTGATTTCAATAGTTTTTTTTAATGTAAAAATTAAAATCAGTCCAACACCATTCACATTTTATAAATAAATAATAATATTGTACAATAAATTGCATTTTTATTTTTTTTTTAATCAACCTACCATATTTTATACTAGTTCATATTGACAGAAAAAAATAGGTACAATACCTAAATTAAGGATATTTTACATAAATAGGTGAGAATCTATAAAAAAAACTATTTAAAATCAATAATATAAAAATTAAATATAACACTTTAATAAAGTTTACATAAATAAAAATAATAAGAATGTTTTGAATGATTTTTTATACGTCAAAGTAGCAAAGTATTACTTAGACTTAATATAAATATACTAGATTTCTAAATTTTAATTTTAACTATTTACAATATTATTTATTAAGATATGTTTCAATTTAAATTACAGTATATTAGGTAAATGTTATTTACCAAATTAAAGAAATAATTTTCACATACATTTTAAAGATTATAATCACAGATTGGTAAGCATTAATGACTTTTCAAACTTTTACGTAAAGCCAAAAAACTAATTATCACAATAACGAACAAAAACCCAACCATCACTGATATATCCGTCCAATACTTTCCATCGACCATACCAATTTCCTTGAATGTTGTTTCCGGGAAACGGAAATGACAATAAGCTTCTTCGTTCATACAGTCAAGAGGTTCACGGCCATAACCGTAAATAGACACAACCAGCCCTTCAAGTGCATACCTCATATAACTAATGTAGGATACATAGTACAGAAAAATAGGCATGTGATTGAAAAGCACCAAGAAACCGGCGAAAAGAATACACAAACAAGTGATGATTGAACCAATGAAGACTCCATTCTGAAAAAAAGTTTCGATTAGGTTTCATCAAAAATTTGTGTGTAATTTCATATCGACTTACAACTGGACTCATGGCCGTTCCGAGAATAAGACCAATACCTTCAGATATCAGTGTCATTAACTGGCAAACAAATAAGAACATCAAAAATCTAGTCCACGTCATCAATTGTGCTGACAAATAGTAAGAAATTGATGTATAGATAAAACAGAACATCATCTAGGAAAAATAAATTTAACATCAAAAATTTTTTTTTTGAAATAATTCCAATGATTATACGCAAACTTCAAACTTACCTGTAAAGGCATATTTGTAACAAGAAATGCTATAAAATATGTAGACAGTTTGTACCAATTGTTAAATAATTCTTTTTTTAGTATATGTAATTCGGATGGAACTAAAAAAAAAAAAAAAAAATAATTAAATTATAATTTAATGCTTTATAGTCATTTGATGTATAAGTGTGATACTTACATTTTAAAATAGCTGGCATAATGGACGTATAGCTTAAGTAGACGAGTGTTACGATACAGAATCCAATGTTATTGAAAGTTTTCCCTCCATCAATACCTGCGTTTTCAAACAGGAGTCCCAGTAATATTCCAACAAGAAAATGCATACATATTTTTACATGAGTGACCGTCTGAAAAATAATTTAAATAATAATAATAAAAATATATCAGGTAAGTATGTACCTTATAAATAAAATGAAAATGTTATAAAGGAAATATGCGAAGAATTTTATAGATAGGTATATACTATATTTTTATATGTACTACAGAGTTAAGTTAAAGGTCACAAAGAAAATGGAAAATAGTCAAATTAAATATAAAATTTATTTTTTTACAATATAATAACCAAATTCGTTGGAGAGCAAGCAAATCACGTAAGTCAAAAAAAGGCAAAATAAGGTTTGTTTTGTTAAATAATTTTTTTCAGAAAAAAAATTTAAACTGTTTTGGTAACATATTTATGTGTCCTGAAAAATTTATGTTTTCTGATTTGCGTGGTATAATGTCTCTACCCCTTTTACAACAGACACAGGATTGAAGCAAGGGGATGCATTTAACTTGATGCTAGATAAAGTTGTAATGGAGATGCAGTGAGTAGAAGGCAGTCAATTAGCAAACAATTACAATAGCCTGCAAATACTTGAATTTGCAAATGATCTGGATATCATAGGGAACGAATTAATGAACATAGCCAACGCGTCAAGAGCATTGGAAAAGGTTGTGGAAAAAGTCGGCTTAATAATAAACCCAAGCATAAAGATAATGGAAATAATCGATAGTGATGTAGATCTCCAGTAAAGAGAACAGTTCATTTTTGAAAAAGTGAAGGAATTTAATATCTAGGAGTAACATTTAACATAAAAAATTACTGGTTTAAAGAAATAATTCGCACACACAAAGGGGAAAAAACCTAATATTTTCAACTTCGAAATGCTATCGAGAAGATCCAAAACGAGATTATATGTATCAATTATAAAATCCACATTGTCATACAGAAGTGAAGCTTAGACGACAATGATGGTAACGGAGAGGAGGCTAAAAACATTTGAAAACAAGGTATGGCAGAAAATCTGCAGCCCTGTGTTCAACACAAATATGGGAAATTGGCGAAGAAGATATAATACTGTAGGAAATGATGGGCTTAGCATTGGTAACTATAACTTCATCAAAGGTCAATAAATTCAATGGCCATACCTAAGAAGAGGAGAGAATGACCCTCTAAGGACTGTTTTTGAATGGAAACCTTAAGGAAAACGACGAGACGCCTCAGAAAGAGGTGGATTGACAGAAGATCTGAATGCAATGGATACAGAAGATTGGCATAAAAATGTGGAAAACAGATAAAGTTGACAGGATATTGTAGTGATGGCTAAAACTCTTAGAGAATGATATGGTCAGCAGAAGAAGAAGAATAAGAAAAAAAAAAAAGAAGAAGAAGAAGAAGAAGAAGAAGAAGAAGAAGACTTTATTAATAAGTAATAATTGTTTAATCATTTTTCATTTTATTCTTATAAAATAATTTCATTAGATATTTTTAAATATAATAAATAATAAGAGATGGTATTTATTTTGGTGTTAAATGTTTTACCTTATAAGTAAGTATCTATTTATATTGACAGAAAATGTCATGTGAGAATTATATTTTAATTAGGTTAGGTTATTTTTGGCCGGTATTATATATTTTAAATAAAAATTAATGATCACTGACTTAATATAAATTATATAACGACTATAATTAGTACATTATAAAAATGATCCGAAATGAAACATGTTATGGTGAGGTTATTAGTTATTTATCAGGTATTTGAGATTTTCTCAATAAATTAAAATTAAAAAAAAATCTTCAAATTGTAAAAATAATAGATACAGATTTAAATCAAATGTATATTTAGAAATTTATATTTTATTTTTATTTTATAATTATATAATTTGTATTTTATAATTTTAAACACAATAATTTGTACCTAACTAATAGCTATTGTAATTTTAAATACATTATCATATGAATAATTTGATTAAGAATACCTACTAAAATATTTGAACAAAAAATTCTATAGTAACCTGATTATTGGAAAGTGCAAGAATTAGTTTTATTAGTTTAGTATAATGATATGTCTGTGATATGATAAAGTGCAACTTTATAATGACCTATTATTTATACATTTTTCTGCATATTGAATAAATTTTTGACTGATTTTTATAAAAAGTTATGATTACTCGTATAATTGAATAATAATAATATAACTTATATATTTAGGTATTAAATTTGGCTTACTTAAAATTCAGGTTTATTTAGTATTATTAAAGTATTTCATATTTACAAAGTATACTTTGTGTATAACCACATAGTTGGTAGATGAGTGAAGAATGACTATTAAATTGAAAAAAATACATTTGACTAACCCAATCTCTGTAGACCTGCATTAAACTTCTGTGTATAAGTACTAATAGTTTATTAAATTCGGAAGGCTGGTTAACCAAGACCAATGTAGTCGGACCAGAATTTTTAGATTTCCTTTTTAATAACGCACCTAGATTATAAATACATAAAAATACAAAAAAAAAAAAAAATAAATACATAATAATAAATCAATATTTTATACATATTATAGGAACATATTTTCCTACATATGTAAATAGTTGTACAATATGTACATTATACATATTATATTATGTAGAAATTACAAAAAATAAAATATAATTTTAATATTACGTGAATCAGTAATTTGTGGTGGTGTTCGCCAAGCATTATCGATAGCGGCTGTTTTGAGCTGAGAAGTGAAGTTTCCATATTCTCCGGTCACTACTTCCATTACTAATTAAAACAATATTATTCTAGGTATTATATAACAGTAAGTATTAGAGTTCCTATTTGAAAAGTTGAAATAATAAATAGAGTAAGAGAAAATTCTAGGATATTTTCAAATAGGCAGGTAATAGTATTTTAATATTAACAATAGTTATCATTAGAGAACAAAACACATATACTGAGTGGAAAAATAGGTAGATAATTTATGAATTATTGCTGATTATAATTTAAAATTACCTATCAAGAATCTATTATACTATATAGGTACATTAGTGGTCAAATAATAATAATAATAATAATAATAATAATAATAATAATAGGTAGTATAGGTACTATAATATGAATAAACAGTTGTATTTGATTATTATTTTAGATCCGTACAAAAATATAGGTATACGTTAATTTAAACAAAATTTTCGAGTACCAAATACCTAATTAGAATATTATGAACTGAAACTTTGTTTTCCCGGTTAAGTTTATCTTTAATAATTTATTAAAATTAAAAAGAAAGTACCTGATAGATTTGACGTAATTTGTAATCTAGATAGATATAGGCAGGTATGTTACCTACCTATATATAGATATAGGCATTGAATATTTCGGCCCAAAGGGAAGCGTCGAAACAAGAGTTTCCATTCGGTTCTATATTACGACACGACACGAATAAAAAGAAAAAATACGTTGGACATTATTTGAAAACACAAATTATTTGTAATCTTCTTTTTTCCGGTTGTTTTTTTTTTTTTTTTTATTCCATTAAAATTAATATGGCGTACAGTGTTTAAACAATAATAATAACACGAGGAGTTTATATTTGCTATATTTACAAACGCGTGGGTTTATAAACGAACAGAGGTACGTATGATAATATATAAAACGAAAAAAAAAAAAAAAAAAAAACTTGAAATTACCATTGCAGCGTTAACGCTACTTATTATAATATTCTACGGGCGAGTATACGGCCAAACAAGACGTCACAGAGGGCAATGTAAGGCCAACAGGAAACCCGGGCGAGTACTTTTCTTCCAACGAGTATAATAATAACAATAAAAATGAATTTTTATACGGCAAACGTACATGTATATATACTTGTATATCTATTTTTTTTTTTTTCAGTCGAGTCAATATTAAAATTAGCTCGAAGACCACTTAAGCGCCAAAACCTTACGACTCCGAAAGAATATCGCCACCCGAGTCGGTCGCATATTACTTGTATTATCATAATACGGTGTATGAGTGTAACTTACGCTTAAACAACGTTTCGGTGGCACATTGGGCTCAAGTGGACTGGTTAGAAGAAAAGCGCGCGACGGTGTGTGTACACGTCATGTACGACAGCCTTGATTTTTGATGATAATTTTTTAGGGTACACAAGCTCAAGAAATAAATAATATACTTACTGAAATCGGCCGGGTTGTGGTATTGTGGGCAATTCAGACCTATGGTTTGCAAATAAGGTATGGTGTTCTGACTAGAACCCTGGTACACGCAGTAACCCTCGGCCATTATGTAGACGTGATCGAACATTTCGTACGTGCTGGCGCTGGGTTGATGGATCGTGCAAACTACCGTCCGGCCGCCTTTGGCCAGACCTTTCAGGATGGAAACGCACTGATGCGAACTCGTACTGTCCAGACCGCTGGAAAATACAATTTTATTTTGTACAGACATTAATCGTCACCGACCTGCAGGTAGATAGGTAGGTAGGTAGAATATAGGGAGAAAACGATATTATAACGTGCGCGCGCCAGAATAGATAGTCAATGGAATGCTCTATAAAGTGAGTATAGGTGTATGTAGGTGTATGTCCTTAATGCGTTCCAATAATTACGCTCTACCAGGGCCGTAACTAGATGGGGGGGGGGGAAGAGGGTAATTCCCATCCAACCCAAAATCGTTTCAGTCGGCCCAAATGGTATAAAGGGCTACACGTTTTTAAGGAAGTACTTTATGAAAATGAGCTTATTGCAGTCGGGGCCAAATTGCTAAAAGGTGTGACCTTTTCTTTTTCGCTTATTCAAAAAAGTCAGTTGGCCAAATTTAACACACTGTCCCCCCCCCCTCAAAAAAAAAAAAAAAATACTTACTTCGCTACACCCCTGTTCTCTATAAGTATATTTTATTTTACTTATATATAGGCGTTTTTTAAGAAAAATTAAATAATGGATTTTAAAAATGAATAACAATTGGTCTCAAAACTCTATAATCTATACTATAAAATTTTATTGAAAATATTACTTTTGCATTTCTCATTTATACCTAACAACTTAAAAACATCGTAGAAAGACGAAACAAAAAATAAATGATAAAGAATATTGTACAGCGCCCTACGTAGCCGTTTTGTAATATGTGCGTCGTTTAAACAGGTTTTTTGAGTTATTAGAAAACTAACAACTTCTTAGATATTTTTAAACAAAAATAACTCTTAAAAAATTTAAATAGCGAAAAAACGTTAACTAATATAATAACTAATTATAACTATATAATATTGTTATCTATAATTTATTTTTCGTTTCATATTTCTAAGATATATTTTATAAGTTGTTAAAAACGAGGAATGCCAACATGGGTTTTTCATTGAAAATTATTTGCGCTGACACCCTCTTAAAAATAAAATATCGTAAAAAATGCAAAATAAAAGTGTCATTTTTAAATTCATTTTATAATGTATATGAATTGAACTTTGTAACCATATATAAGAAAGTATAGGTAATATTTCAGAATAACGGACGTTTAAAGAAAAAAAATCAATATAATTTATAACACAATTAATTAATGCTGTGAATACTAGTGATTTTTATATTTTTATGTATATATTTTATTTATTTGAATTGCATATCAATTTAATGCATATAATTATATGTATATCGTATGTAATACCTATATTGAAAGGATTTATTATGACGTCAGACGTTTATATACGTATTATATTACCTGTACATTGTTTATATTATATAAATTATATACTAGGTATAGATAATAGGTATCTATAATTGCCGTTGTACTGACATATAATATAATTTATTGACTACCAAATTATTATTTTATAACAGATGCTACTTTAAGAGGACGCTATACTATCCATTTTTAAGAGATTATGTGTAGGCAATTTTGCCTAAAAGTGTTTTGAATAATGAAAATTAAACAATTAAAAATATTAAAATAAATTTTAAAAGTAATCTAAAAAATGAAATAGTCTCATATCAACATCACATTTTTTTTTTGTCGTGCAATAGCGATATTATTTCAAAAACTACTTGTGGTTTTCTGAACATAGTTTAATCAAAAATTATTATTATATAGAGAAATAATTACACTAAATAAAATATCAGAGCATTAACTATGACCGAGCGTAAAGTTTTTGTTCGATAAGTATATTTAAACATCTAAAATTTGTGATTAAAAAACGTAACATTTTAACTAAAAAAACTTCATTGTATAGATATATTCTCATCTATCACATTCTGTTTAAATTTCGTATCTACGATAACTAGGAGAGAAGTTGGATTTAGAAAGCGCAAACGTGTTTTAATGCCGTTAAAACGCATGTGCAGCGTCCTCTTAAATGCACACACGGAATCCTACGAAAAATAACGTATTTTTACGAGGAAAGACGACGTCCACACAAAGACCCGTAACAATTCAGCATAATGTAATGTATTATACATACGAGTGAGATTATTTTACGTAAAGCATAATATAACTAAGTTGCATAATTTATTTGGGAACATAAGTACACACGTCAAACGTGAAATGGAGCTTACGTGGTGGGCTCGTCGAGAAACATTATGGGCGGATTGTCAATAAGTTCAAGAGCAATGGACAAGCGTTTCTTCTGTCCGCCGGATAGTCTACCACATCTGGTGTGAAGGCTGCCCGATAGTCCGATGCTGTCGAGTATGTCCTCGATCTAATCAAAAAACAAGAAGAACAATGTCAATTCAAATACGTGATTATAAATTTTGAACGTAATACACGCCAGTGGATATATTGATGGATGGTCGCGTACGTCATGCACATGCGCGTGTAAGGGAAATGGTGTAATGCAATATTATAGGCGTATAGCTATAATAAGACACATGTCTGGTTTTCATGACGTCGACATGTTTTGTGATGATTGATGTGAATGAGAAAAACAAATCATGGTACTAAATTAAAAGGAAAACGAATAGCTGAAAATTATTATAATAGTACCTACACATAGAGTACTGTGTGTGTACTCTTACACTATTCGAAGGATGTCATGTCAACAAACAAATAATATTGTATGACAAATTACGCAGGTATAGCCTTGGAGACAAATGAATTATATTGCAATTATTTGAACTTGAGGAGGCCATAAACACTATACTTTTCTGCGGGTCACTTACGCAAATACCTACTTAATATACACTAAAAGAAAACGAAGGAAGTTTATTCGAAAGAACAATAGTCTAAACAAAAAAAATATTCGAAAAATATACATATATATATATATATATACTGATAATTGCATAGTATATGTTGGGAATTAAATGATTAATGAGCGTATATTTCACGCTTGAGTTAACAATTTTTAAAAGGCAATCATTTTTTTTAAACTCAAGACATTAATTTTATTATTTTAGACAATTCATTAAAATCGCATTTCCTGTTTTATGCGTATAAACAAAAGTACGCTGACACTGATTTAAGATGTTTCAAGTTTTTATATAACTTATACGCATAATATAATATGACATATATTTTTGTAAGAATATTAAAATTACTTATAGGTACATATATATATATATAATATTAAACATGTCAACCTACCTATGTCTATTGTACCGACTATTGTTTTGTTAGCTTAAGAAATATTAAAGTTACCTATGCCATTCCCGGCCTCGTTCTTATCTCAAACACCTCAACAAGCCCTTCATCCTTCATATCTGTCGCATCCTTAATGGTTGCGCCCGACTCGAATACTTCCCGGTTTCCTGGAAACTTGCCACCGTCGTCATGATTCCTAAACCGGGCAAAGACCCCAAATCTCCTTCAAATCACCGTCCGATCTCCCTCCTCAACACCCTCAGCAAGGTCTTCGAACGCCTACTCCTCACCAGACTTCAAACATATTCCATCCCCTCATCCGCCCCGAACAGTTCGGCTTCAGACACCACCCTCTAACTAGTAAACGTCCTAGACGAAATAATTTCGGCCAAAAATCTAAGTAGGAAAACCGCAGCTGTCCTCCTCGACGTCCAAAAGTCCTTCGACAAGGTCTGGCATCCCGGCCTCATCTTTAAGCTAATTTCCATAGGAATCCCCACCCAACTAGTTAACATTATCAAATCATTTCTCCAGAACAGAAAATTTTCCATCAAAGTCGACAAAAATTTCTTCTCTCTCAGGAATATCTTCGCTGGGGTCCCCCAAGGCTCCTGCCTTTCCCCCCATCTTTTCTCACTGTACGTAAACGACCTCCCTGTTCACCCCAAAGCTAAAGTCGCACTCTTCGCCGACGACACCCTTCTCTACGCCACCAGCAAAGATCACTCCGCGGCAGCTTCACACCTCCAAAAACAAATCAATCTTTTTTTTCAGAGAATTTCTATAAATCCCTCAAAAACATCAGCCATCTTCTTCTCTAACAAAAGTATCCTAAACACTCTAAAACCCAAAATCCTCAACACCCCGGTTAGCTGGTTCTACTCGATAAGATACCTGGGAGTTATCATTGACAGGAATCTTAATCTCTCAGCCCACACCAAGTCCGTCATAAATAAAACTAAAGCAGCAGGCCACCTCCTCTTTCCCATATTAAACAGAAAAATCCCACTTTCCATCAAAACCAAACTTTACATTTTCAAAGCCTACATGCACCCTATTCTAACATATGCCTCCCCCGCATGGGCTTCCAATATTTTAAACACCAACTGGTCCCGCATAGAAGCCGTCCAAAATAATACTCTCCGCCAAATCACCGACCTCCCATTCTACGTTAGCAACCACACCATCAGGAAATCCACCAACATCCCGTCCATTCTCGAATACACCAATGCCACCTCCATCAAACTCAAACAGTCGATTTCTTCGTCCCCCTTACCACACATCGCGTCTATCTCAACCCTCCCAGGTCTCCTCAACGGCCACAAAAGAAACCGTCCTCTCAACTTCTAAATAATCTAAAACCTAAAATCACCCCCTCACCACCTCACAACTCCTGATACATCCAACCCTCTGGTAGAAGCACAAGCTTGAGACAGAGTACCCCCCCCCCCCACAAAGCAAGTCAAGTCTATGCCATAGGAACATTTGAATATTTGAATATTCCATTATTAAAATATTTTTAAAATTCAAACATAAAATGTTTAATCTGCTAAAAAATATGCAAATGCTATAATCCCAACCAGGAATATTACCAACATTGCGTACACCGATAACGTACGCGTAGCGTAGATACAAGTGTGTAAATGACTTTCTGTTTCTTGAATTTCTTTTCTACATTCTACTAAAAAGCAGAAATTGTCCATGTTTTTTTGTCCATTGTAGGGATTTATTGTATGATCCGATTTAGATTTAGAAAACAGATTTGAATTTATCAATAAATTAATTTATTAAAAGATTTTTTTAACTTTTAAATTTTTATAACCAATATTTTTTTATTTGGTGAACAAATATTTAGTAATTTTCAGTTTAATTAAATTATTTTAAGGATTAAATAAGAAAAAATATTAAAAGGGTAAAAATGTCAATTAAAAGTAAAGTTGTTAAAAAAAGTAAATCAATTGTCAAAATCTCATATGGACAATTCGATCAATTTCTACGATAAACAAAAAGATAGGCGTTTTTAGTACCTATGTAAAACTCGCACGAAAAGAGTCACCATATGGAAAAATCCATTGCAATTTTTGGGTATTTTAAAATATTAGGTATTTAAATGAGGGGTTTAGTACCTACCCATTAAGTCCAAAAATTTATGTTTGGCTATAACTACAAAGAATTGAAACCAGTATTATAAGGTAATCATACATTACGGTGTTTTATAATCTTGTATAATGTACTCGTAGCACTTTTGAAAATTAAAATTAACAAAGAAATTTAGCATATTGAATGCATAATGAAATACTATTATTAATTACCGAATTTTTATTTAAACATTGTGAACGGTTTTTATAAACTTTTTTGGTTATTAAATAACATTGAAAGTTTAGTTTAACGGGGGTTTTTTTTTATTGCCATTTGGTAATGAAGTGAAAATGTAGTCTTTATGGTTTTTATTATATTTTTAAATCATTTTTTTTAAGCTGCATTTGAAAATGTTTTCTAAATGTATTTTAACTGTTCAGTAATCACAAAATGGAATAAGAACAGAAAAATTCGAAAATATGTTAAATGTACATTGTACATTTATCAATATGCTAGCACGCCAAAATTAATTTCAAATTGCTATAATTTTTTTGATTAGAATAATAAAAACTTTTTTGAACATTTTTTAACAGCATAAAAAATAAACTGTTCCAAATAAAAAAAAAAAAATATATATATAAAAAATGAAAATCGCGAGGGACCAGTAAAGTATATTTATTTTGTTCCGATAATGATGTCAAGGGTTTCCTTAGAATGGGGATCATTTTTCAGCCAGCCTGAAAATGTTTTAAGCAATATATTTTGAGATTTTTACCGGCAACGGATGTACTGTAGAACTTTGTAAATAAAAAAAAAATGTATAGAATTTTTATTCATTTTTTCATGTAGGTATTTGTATTTTATAAGAATGCGATCCTGGAAAATATTTTTTTTAATTTAGATATTATATTATTACATAGCTATTTGTTATAGGTATTAGTATCGGTGGTTTGCTGTATATAATAGATATCAATTATTTATTATATAAAAATAAAATTTTTTGTTACTTACTACAAGTAGTTTAGATTTATAAGAAAGTGTGTATCCGAGCTTCAGGTCAGCTGCCATCATCATAATTTCTAATACGCTGAAAAGTGGACATAATTGGTCATCTTGCATTATGTAACAGGATTCTTTTCGGCACATGGTGCGTTCTTCAGCGTTCGATTTTTTTCTCATATCATTATTTAATAGTAGGTCATCATCATCATCAATTCGGGTTGTTCTAACTTCACCGGTCATTCCTTGGCGTCTGTATAACACATAAAACAATATTATAATATTTAGGGTCTTCGACAGTGAATTTTATAAGCGCTAAAATGGTCTTGGAATTTCCATAAATTAACTGTGTTGAAGTAAGTTAATCAATTTTAAAATTTTGAAAACAGTTCTGAATTCGTTATTATAATCACGGAAGAGATAAAAGCAGAAGGGTCACTCCAGTGTAAACAAAAAAGTGATGGCCATTTTGCCGTTTGTTCATCTTATCTTTTTAGTATCATTTAGTGTATAAATTATCACAATTTTATGAAAAGACAAACCGTAATATCAATATTTTGAATTGATTATACTAAATAGATAGAATGAACAAACGGGAAGATGGCCGCGTTTTTGGATGATAAGTATTTTTACTGTGTTAATTTTTATTATTGTCCTGGGCTTGTTATAATTTCTACGTTCTTATCAGATGATTTTCAAAAATAGTTTTTTCTAAATAAAAGGTAGACGATTATATTTTTAATTTTTAATGAACTTGAAATCACAGTTTAACTTCTCGTTTCAGATATTTTATTTGTTTAAACGTATCGAGAAACTACAATAATTACGGAAATTCAGTTGCATGTTTATTATAAAATATAATAAATGTTTGAAATGTGCTTTGAATGTGCTTAAAGTTTGAAAATTGCATATCCAAAACTCCTTGGAAAATTCGTGAAAAGAAGACCCGTAAGAAATTTTGTTGACTCTTACTCCAGTGAATATTATAGGGTATTTCAGAGTTCAAAGTGTGGAGAGTGGAATGTGAAGGGTACATTCTAAATACCTAGCTACACACGTTTAGTTTTTCATTTAAACTGATGAGTATAGAACTGTTTAGTTAAAACTTATCGTGTGTATGTGAAAACTGAAGGTATAATCACAATCCCAGGCATGGCATAAACTGATCAAGTCATTCTTGCTTTCTTGTTGGAGTGAACGAACATTGAACCTTTATCACCACGTTCATCATCTTATCTCACATATTCTCTAATCGTAATAAAACCAATTTCTTTTGATTTTTCCATTTAAATTTATACTTAACTAGTTATTTTATCTGTGGATTTATAAAAAATAAATATGGACACCAGGAAGGCACCTTATGAAGACAGTATTCATAGTAATTTCAAAATTTTTTTTTGTATATATATATATATATATATATGACGCATATATGAGAACTTTATCTGGACAATACCGTTCAATTTTTCTTTTTACAGCATAAGTCAATAATTTTAAAAACAAAATAAAAATAAAAATATTTTAAATATTATATTATATAATGTTATATATTTATTTTAAATATTATAATATTTATTATTAATAAATAAATAATTTTAATTGTATTTATGTAATAAAAACAAAAAATTTTAATGCTACGACACCGATTCTATTCTCCTTTATGGCTTGTAAAAATTTGGTACTTCTATCATAAATATTGGTTGGTCACTACACAATGAGTTTCGCGATAAAACACGGATAAGTGGTATAGCATTCTCTTATGAGGACGCCACACACCTGATTTTTAACGGAATTTGTATGGGCAATTTTTGTGAATTTAAGAATAGTTTCGTGTCAATAGTCAATATAAATTTTATTGTTGTGTACTATTTGGGGGCGTTTAGGTATGAGTTTTAGCCATTTTAAACACCCCCTTCTTCCTTATTACCCTTGTTATAAAATGTCAGCAAACGATAGACTCCCCCCTATTTAATTATGTTAAGCAAAATCTGACAACCTCCCCTCAATTTAATAAAAAAAAAAACAAATACAAAACGACATGAAATGAAGGACAAGAATTTAAAACTGCTGATTTAAATATAGGTAAGTGTTATGAATTCATATGTAATAATTTGTAGTTATAACCAACAATTATTACGAGCTAAAAATAATTTTCTTACGTTTATTAAAAAAATATTTTTCTTACGCAAGTAGAATCTTAACCTCATTTTAAAAATGCGTCTCGAGGCAAATTAACTAAACTTTCAACTGCATTCATTGTAAAATAATTCAATGAAAACAGGATGAATCACCTAGAGTGACTATATACTAGTTCAATGTCTAAATGAGATGTATAGCTTTAAATTTAAATAACATAGTATTAACTATATTATAATAAATTATACTATACATATTCTATTTAATATAGGCAATAAAATAGAATAATCATCGGATTTATGCTAAATTACATATTATAGTAGTGATATGATATATAATATTATGTAGGTTTATGTTAATTTATTATAATGACGTTGATCAAATATTAATAATTAGAAGACTCAGGAATTAAGACCCTGAAATCGTTATCTGTTTTAAGAGACCAAAGTGTTAAACATTGATCGTGATTATTAAGAAGATTAGCCATATAATTAGAACAGCTATGCTTTTTTGTGTGTCAAGGGCTCTATTATTTATGTCTTAGTTCACATATATTTCATAAGTTGAATAAAAAAAACTGTATTTAGTCTAGGTATATATAATATTCCAGATAACCATGTACAGTCTTAATAATTATAGCATATTTTTTAAACAGGTTTACACGTCTTACATAATTCATATTTTTATGATATATAATTTAAATATTTAATGCACAAGGATCGGATTGACGTCAATCATAATTTGTATACACTGAAAAGGAAATATATAAATATATACGAGTAAAGGACTGGAAGATGGATTTTAGATTCCAAACATATAGTAAGGAACGTATTGGTATTACAATGTGTTTTTATTTTTATTTTTAAATTCTGAGCAGATTGATATAGTGGTTTTACGAAGATGTTTATTTTTTCTGTGCTAAACTATTAGTCCAGAAGACTGGATTCAATCGTAACATATGTACCCGTTTTCAAGTATAGCAAATTTGATCAGGAAGGTACTAAAACAGGTCAATTTAGAGAAAAACTACTGAAAAATAATGTAAAATTATGAAAATACGATGTGAAACGTATGATTATTTATTCATAATTCCGAAAATATAAATTTTAGAGTTTTAAAATTTACACCAAATACGTAGTTAATTTAGTGCTATATTGACGTGATAATATTTTCAATTTTTTTTTTCCAATTTTGGGCTATTTAATATTTATAGCAATTACAGATCTAGAAAAAGTCATAAAATAATATAACATTGATACACCTATATATTTCGTCGACTGGCATAATAATAGTCTAAAAAGTAAAATATTAATAATATAATATTGTTATTGTCATATAATTATGTTATCATAATACCTATATGCTATAGTCTTAGATCGTATATATATATATATATATATATCACTCATATAAGTGTATAACAATAAAAATAAATCTGAGATTTCAGGGGGGGGGGGCTGAAACAACTGTATTCCCCCTGGCTATGGCTAGTGCTGGTACTAAAAACTATTTTTGGGGGTCGTCGGAGAAATTTTGAGGACTTATTTATCCCAAAACAATAATGAGTAAAAAAATGATCAACTTTTTTCTGTGCCGAATACTTTATAGTTTTCCGACTAAATGTCGACAAAATACTTCCTTGAAAATATAAATAGATAATTAGAGGGTTGTTGTCATGATCCCCTAACACTCATTTCCTCTGACTCTATAATATATGATTGACAAACTTCTATCTGCACTTATATCTGAACGGCTCTTTTTCTATATTATTATTTCCCAATAAGTGTCAATATTTTCTATTTTATCGTTATCGTTATATGGGATAGACACTAATACTATTTTTTACATTTTTAATTACATTTAATATATGAATTAGAGGAATACAATTATACTTTTATAATTTGAGTACTTACACAAATATACTTAAAATTAAAAAATAAAAATAAATTACTTTTATAAAAATAAAAATAAATATAAATTATAAAATATAACAATAATATATATTAGTAAAATTAATATATACACGAAAATAATATATAAAAAAATATTATTAGTAACAACTAGTTAAGTCATCATCTGCAGGTTACAAATGAATAATAAACAAAGAAGGAGTACAAAAAAATATGAAAATTAATAAACATAATACATAAAATATACTAATAATAAGAAACAATTTATTAAAGGATGACTAGTAACTAGATATATTATAACAACTATTAAGAAATTATGTATCGTTATTTAATATATATTTAATATGTAAATATCATTATTTTTAAAATCCGTTTGTATAATTAAAATATTATTAAAACTATTTTGTTTTACTCCATTATAAATGAGTAATTCTTTTAATACTGAATTAACGAACATATTTTGTTGGTTATTTAATATTATTAAATATTTTTCCATACTAAAATGTATATAATGATTACATTTTAAAACATGCTTATAAAATAAAGTTATCATTGCTACTGTAGATAATATGTAATGATTTGAAAATTCGTTATTATCAAAATACGACTGGAATGAAGGGGTCTCGCACAAAACATGTTTTTGAAGAAATAATCAAAAGTAGGTATATATGACGGGTACTTTATAATACAAATTACATATTACATTCGTACATACTGTGTATTTCGAGTTTGTGCAAATAAAACAACATTAAATAAAAAAAAGTGAAATAAAACACCAAAGAAAAAAAGCCAATCAGTATGGGTGAGAGTACTTCGCACGTCGAATAAGATACTGGTTGTGTATATATTGAATTTGAAATTTGATATAAATCATTACATTCGATAAAAATCGATTTTGAGCAATGTTCGGCATTATTAAAAAAAAAAATTAAATAGGTAACAATGACAACATTAACTAGATCTTAACTAGACTGAATTTACCATAAAAACTACTTTACCACAAAACTCCTACACGGCTTCTAAAAGCGTATATACATATAAAAATAAAAATAATAAAAAATGAATGTTTTTCAGTTTGCTATAAATTCATATTATCCAAATAAATATTCCATTTTAGTTATATATATATATACATTCTGTTAAAATACAATATCTCAGTAATCGTATTATAATAGCCAACAAATAAAATAAAATATAAACCGCATAATAATATCGGAAAATTTCAATCGTATGAATCTAAAATGTATAAGTATTAAGTATATAAAGTACGGAATACAAGTCATAAACCGTATAGAAGGTATTTTTCCTTAGTTAAGTGTAGTTATGTATAATATACGTACCTATGTATGTATATTGTATACACTGTATGTATATGTATGACTAAATACACCGTATAAAAGGACATTTTTCTTTTAACCTAAGGAAACTACTGGAAAAATCAATAAATGCCAAAAAAAAAAAAAGAAAAAATTATAAAGTACCATATAGAACCAATTTCCTATTGATATCATACCAACGTCAAAGTTCCTCCTTGACTCCTTTTGGTTGAAAATTTACTCACAGAAAAAATAAATATAAATGCAAAATCAATGGCTCTATTTTTACACAAATTAAAATTTGCTTATTTTAAGTTTTTTTGTGAATTTGTGCTTGTGATTTTAAAATTTCCTCTATTACCATCTCTCTTTCAACCACTCACCCCTCCTGTATTAAATTATATATATTTCGTATATAGGAGTACACCTCCCGTTTTACCATCTTTACCATCGTACAACCAAGGTATATAGTATTTTTATTTTTTTTTTATGGAAAAAACACAATTTATAAGGGGATACTACAGCTTTTCGGGCCGTTCTCCTCCTAAGTTAAGTTAATTTAATATAGTATAGTGATTCGGATGTATAAATATGGATAAAGTTAAAGTATATAATACTGCCATATGTCATATATGCTATATCATTTTTATTAACACCTTTTTAATATTCTTAATTTTTGATGAAAACTAGGAAATAAAATAAATGTTTATAACATATTGTAGCTGATGTATAGATTATAGAAAAATATGTAGGAAAACATAAAAATATTGGAACTTATTTAAAAATTGGTTATTTTGAAAAAATAACATTTAAAGTTTGAAATTTAAATGGGTACAATAAATAATGATAACTTAGAATATCATAATAAACGAATGTTATAAATGTCCAAAATAGAATAGTATAGAGATTTTATTGAATATCTCTTAATAAACCTTAGTAAGATAGCGGGAAATTTTTTTTTACGTTTTCAGTTTTTCACGTTTTACAATATTGCTTGATGTTGGTGTATATATCATATCATAAATACATATATTCTTGAAGCTGTAACTTCAGACTATACATACTTAAAATTTAATTTTCAAATGTTATTATAGTACTATAATATGTTGGTATATACATACTATCTAATTAGTTTTAGCAAAACAAAAGAATATGATTTTCAGATTTCTATACTTGAATCTAAGTTCCCTTAATTCTTGCGTGTAAGTTAGTTCAATAGTATCTTGTACATTTTTTTTTAAAACTCTAGACATATTGTATTATTATTTTTCACCAAAATATATTGATCATTGTTCAAAATAAATGTTACAATAATTGAATAATAATACACAATAGTTAAAACTGCGAATTTTTAAATTAGAGCGACGCATTTCTACTTCGAATTACGCAAAATGTGTCCAAACGCACGTTAAAATAAGTACTGAATTTTATACTTTTATCATCAGTAATGATATATAGGTACATACTACAGCAGGCTACTTAAATTTCGGTGTAAATTACAAATGATCATTATCATTATAATTTTGTATCTTTAAAGCTAAAATTTACAGTATTTGTTTATAATTTATAAATATTAGAAACATACTAATATATATTATATATATATACACATTGATCATGCTACAGTAAATATATCACAATGGGTCAATATCACGTTTATTTACATATTATACAAGTTACAGGTAATTTTTCACAATAAAATGAAAACATGTTGTTATGTATAATTTAACTACATTTGATATAATTATTATTACACATAGTTATATAATATATAAACACTACGGTCTATGTATTACAATTTACCAACGTCTAAAATATAAAAAAATTCGTACTGCACACTTAACACTGTGAGCAAACAGATCCTGGGAGGGGGGTTTCACACCCATACCCTCATCACAGACATTAATTATAATTTTTAATAAGTCTTATATATAGGTAGAACTTTATTAGCTTTTTGATAGAAAATTAAATCTAGTTTATATTTTAAAGAAGTAAGTTTTTGTTTTTTTCCCAGTAGTTTTCTTAAACATATAAAGAAAAACTACCTAGTAAAAATGATCAGAAATTACAAAAAATTATTTAGTAATAAAATATGTGTATAATTGTAGATGGTATGACAATGATTGCAATTTGCAGTATAAGATAATGTATTATAAGTATTCAATTTATATATGGAGGTAGGTACTTATGTGAAAGAAAAACGAGATTTTTTGATAATTTAAATTCTAAACCAAATTAAGATTAAATTACTAATAAAGACCAATTTTGAAAAAATCAATTCGTTTTTTTACGACACACTTCGCGAAATCTAACTGTACACTTCATATTTAATACTACATAATTTGTGTTCTAAAACACAATATAATATAGGCGCTGCACTTTATAATTATAATAATAATTAATAAAACAATAACGTATTAATATCATAGACCAGAGGTTTTCAACCTTTTATAGTTGATGCTTCCTTTTTACCAACAGTCAGATGGTCATTCTCCCCTTACATTTTTAACCCAAAAAAATAATATATTTCATCATAACAAGTCATAACTCATAATAATATACATTATACGAATTGTAGGCACAATGTAATTAAATATGTTTAAAGTTTGAAATGTTAAATTAAAAATGAATGATACGTTTTATGATAATTTGATTTTCATTTAATACAATTTTGCAATTTCCTCATTGTATTCCCCCTGTGCAGTACCTAAACTTCTCCTTAGGAGGGTAAATTCCCCCCAGTTGAGAACCACTGTCGTATACTATAGTGTAGTGGACATGGCGTCTATTTCATATTTGTAAAATGTAAACTGATAGAACAAGGCATGCATGCATTCATATTAGGTACATAGAATAGGTATAACATAGGGTACCCCGACGAGAAAAGTGACACAACTCACAAATGCAGTTTTTGAGAAATAGCAAATAATAGAAAAATAGAAAACTTATATTGAAATAGTATATGCTTCTTTAAAAACTGTCCTCTAGCCGATAAATTGAGAGTTAGAGATGTGACGTTTTTTGTGCACGTGGTGGTACTTTGTGTACTTATTATGTACTTTTCAGTGACAAAAAAAAAATAAATAAATAAATAAATAAATTTGGCATTTTTTGAGTTATAGTATATATAATCAATAGTACAACCAAAGAAAACATATACCTATGTTATACATAATTGTGTATTTATTAAAATAATATTAAAAATATAAAATAATCTACTAGTTATTATACCCATTCGTATAATATGAATCATGAATGAATTTAAGGTTGAATAATATGATTAGAATAATATTACTATTGATTCGTTGCCCATTACCAATACATACATAATTATACATTAAACCAATAAATATATTTATAGCAAGTAAATAGGAAAAAAATTCTCATATAAAATCTGAATATAGGCAATGTAAAATATGCAAGACAATATTATACTACAGGTACGTATTAAGTATTGAACTATTAAAATCCGAATTGAAAAATGATTTACCTGTATTTGTATATAAATATTCTATGAGCCTAAAGTGACGGTTAGAATAATAATATAGTATTTTAATTTTAGATTCTAAATGGAACGTGATATTATATTGGTTTTACAATATGTGTCTTTTTTTTATCTATTATAAATACGTGTATTCTTTACGTCGTTTTTTCTGCCTATTTTATTGTACTTATACATCCGTATATTTTAACTTTTTTTTTTTTAAGAATAATTGAATATTTTAGATGTTCATGGTTAATCCCATAGTTGTCTAGATGCAGATGGCGGAAGTTGGTCCATCGTCTATTTGGTTCTCGGACAGGATAGTTTATTATTACTATTTTTAATTTGAAAGCAAAAATAAATCATTGCATTCGAAAGAAGATTCGGAGCTATTCATACTTAGTATTTATATACATTGTAATATATACTTAAAAATAAATAAATCCATTTTTGTTGTAAAATAATAATTTAAATATGGAATAAGTACCTACTACCTACTGATGATTTTAAAATAATGAAAAAAATTAATTGTTACACTAATAATAATAATACCTAATAACAATAATAATAACAATAACAATAATAATAATAATAATAATAACAATAACAATAATAATAATAATAATAATAATAATAATAATAATAATAATAATAATAACTTTATGTGTACACTGTACAATTGTACAAATAAAAATGAAACATTATCATTACATTTTGTAGTTACATTATTTCAGTTTATTTCAGGTCAATACCATACGAGTTTGCTAACCTAAGTACAAGGACGCATAATGTATATAGTTCCGTTCCATTAATTTTTACTTTACTTAGGACCTGTATAGGATTGCTGTTTTATATTTATGATTTATGGATATAATAATATATTAATGACCTATCTTTTTCACTACGGTCTTTCGAAATCATAATACGCGTAATACCATAGATTGATTTTAACCGTACAATAGGAATGTGTATACTCTGCCATTCTTGAAAAAAAAAAAAATACAAGTTTTAAAATTTAAAATTGCTCTAGCCTATATATTGGGTGATCATCATTTTATGGATAGGTAATTTGATAAAAATTATAAATATTACGATCTATGAGCATTATAAAATAATAAACATAATTTTTATTTAACAATATTAATGTAATACGTAGGTAGTGACTACTATCTATATCGTTATTGAGTAATTTATTTGAAGACAGAGGTCATTGAATTACTATTTAAGTTACCTACTAAAAAACGGACTACTATTATTACGTCATAATCATCATATTATTATATATACCTAATATCTATATACATATATATATTTATTTAGTTGTATTACTATTACAGTAAAGCGATATTTGTACCATTATAGTCTATACTACATTGTATAGGTATAGTATGTAATTTATTTATTTATTTTTTAAATAGTTTCACATACATTATTTCTATGTATAAAAAATCCCACTTAACTGTTTTTTTACCTACATATACTCAAATAATACTATCCTATCAATTAAAAAATAATACATTAAATTTGTTCCTATATTTTGGACGAAGGTTCATTATTAATTATAACAATTCACGACATTATTTCTATAAAATACTAGAAAAATTTTCAACAACATAATTTTTTATAAATTAATATCGTGTGTACGTGCATGCACCTATGTTTTGTACGAAAAGTATTTTAGATTCTGAGCGTAGCGATGGAGCTAGTGGTTTTAAAATTATGTTTATTTTTTTTTTTTTTTTTTTTTTTTTCTCTGTTAACA
>JAIPRL010005445.1:0-22346 GCA_025469235.1 Pemphigus obesinymphae | reverse complement strand
TGCAAATTTATGACAATGATGTATTGATATCAGATTGAGAAAAGGAGAACTCTGTGAAATTGTGAACAATCTTTTTACTTTTTCTTACATAATTGAATTTTTTTTTCTGGGACGTTGAGTAATAATGAGGCCCCTCTAACCAAGGGCCCGTGGCATTTGCACACATCGCACACATGTATAACACGCCACTGCTCACAACCACAACCACAAACCGGGAGAAGTGAATTTATCAAGAAAATCTGAGGGAAAATCAACATAAAACCTTTCAGTACCAACCAACAACGTTAACGCAATAGTGCAGACAAATTCTAAACTGGACCTAAGAAATCCAATAGCAATTCAAAAACCTGACGGATTTCATTAAACAACAATTAACAAAACAATATTGCATATGTACAAATTCTATATAAAAAAAAAATTAAATAACTCATTTTTCCAAACTCATAACAATTATTAATCTATATTTACCAATAAATGTAGAGTATGTTCGAGTGTGTATGCATATATGTGTGTATGTGTAGATTTTATACCTTTTTTTCATATTTTAATAATACAAAATATTTTGTTAAATTTTTCGCTCACTCTATTCTCCGAATTTTCCATTCCTCGTTATGTTTAAGATCATATGTTTTTTTTTCTCTCTCATCAATATGTTGTCAGGAAACTACGGGCAGATTTTATTTATATTTAAATATACAATTTTCATTACATTTTGTTTTACAAAAAATCTTTAAAAATGAATTTTATAAAATTGAATATGTTATATTATGTGAAATCATGTATGTATAAATATGAAATCAATATGTATATTGTAACCAATGAAATTATGTATTTTTATAATTGTATTGTATAAGAATAATTATTGGTGAAATTTTTTATATAATATGTATGTATTTTTTTATGGGTCCTATTCTATAACGGGTTATTTTTATTAGATACATATTATATTTTTAGGATTATTAATTTCTATTATAACGGGATTATTTTTATGCATTTTTGAATACCTATACATAACAGCTTGGTGAATACAAACACTTAAGAAAACCTCATTGTACATATCGTAGTGATATTTCTTTTTCTTTCTCAATATCGTTCTCCTTACATTCTGTATAACTTAAAATGAAATTAATATTTGTTTTTTTTTCTTCTCTCAATAAGAATTTTTTTTTTATAAATAATCCATAACAATTTCTAAAATATGAGATTACAATTTTTTTTCCACAAACAAAAATAAACATAGGGGTTTTTTATTTATATTAAAAATAACAAATTTACTTTACATATTACGTACGAACATAAAAACAATTACAAATACCAAAAAAAAAAAAAAAAAAATGCATATTTAAAACCATTAACAATCTGTAATATTCACAAATTTAATCAAAATTGTAAATGACCCATATTATTCATACTATGAGGTCATATTTTATTTAAACACAGCGGACTGTAGTAGGTACAGCGAAACTATATAAATATATATACTATATAAAATATGCATATATGTAGGTACCTATATGAATGTGTACATGCTGACGTGTATACTAATAAACCTAGAAATATCATCACACCCGTCAAAATTATAAATTATATATTATAATATTATTATATTTATTATAATAATAAATATAATATATATAATTATATATATATATTATAATAAAATTATAAATTGTTCTAAATATTATGGTATTTTGTTCAGTCTCCCCCGCGAGGAGGTACTCGCAAGAGACCTCCGAAAAGGCGAAATATAATATTTGTTTTATATTGATATACGTTTGCGATTGTATTAAAGTGATTTGTATTAAGATTTGTTTTATTAATTTGTGTTGCCGTATACGTCAAAACCTACATATTGACGTATACGACAATACCTATGACAATTATTGTGAATACAGATTTTCCAGATTTTTTTTAACCAAATTAGAGTAATGTACATTGAACTTTGTATACAATTTTCAGGTCTTAAAACAAAATTACCACTTTTAGGACTTAAAAACTTCGAAATCTAAAATGTCTGTAAATAGCTCAAGATTGAAAAAAAAAAAATGTTTAATTTAATCAATGTGAATATATTACTAAATTTAAAATTACTTATTCGGTGTAAATTTCAAAAGTTTAATATCATTATTTTCAGAATTACGAAGAAATGAAAAATCTCGATTTGACAAAATCGTATTTTTGCCGTTTTTGCGTAATTGTTTGATAGATTTTCCTTACGCATTAAAATACAATTAAGAAAATCGAAAAATGACATTTTTAAAGTACCAACTAGATTCAATTAAAAATAAATATATCAGTTCAAAATTGTATTAATATACCGTGTTTCACGTTCGTTGAGAATTTCGTGTGTGAAAATGGTAATATTAAAACTACTCCGCTACTGAAAAAGTGTAAAATTATATTATTATTCAAACCCACAGATCACGACCATGTTGGTAACGACTAACGGGTTTTGAACAATATAATTCACAAAATTAACAATATAATTCATAATATAATATAAGATAACCAGAGTCGTAGCAAGAGCTTAGCGAAACTAGCCCAAACTATAAGGGCACAACAGAAAAGAAGACGCAAAAATCGAAATTCAGTAATATCTATCCCTAAATTTCTAAGATTGGGGGGCGAAAATTCGACTGGCAAAATCTTGTAAAAGTAAGTTGATGACTTTATTTTTTTGCTTATTAACTAGACTTTTAAGGAATGGAAGCGCAACTCCAAAAAAATTATGACTTTTTTTCCTTAGTATCAATTTAGGGGCGGAAATTCGGTTCTTTGCCAAGGGCGCTATAAAATCTTGCTACAGCTCTGAAGATAACACTGCAAGTGCCCGCAAGTTATACTTTGATATTTGTATATATATATCGTATTATGATTTTTGTTTGTCATTAATTTCATTTTTGTTGGATGTATTGTGATACGTCAAGGTGTTTTTTATAGGAAATTTTTTTGAAATTATAATTAAATAAATTATTAATTTATTAATTAATTAAATTATAAATAGTCTTGTGTCAATGCTATTTTTAATTGTTGTGTAATTACGATATTTGTTTAAAAAATCACCTATTATAAAATTGAAATTTGATAGCATTTTAGAGAGAATGTCATATCGATTTTTCAATAACCAAATATTTAGTGTAGGTACAATCTAACATTCAAAAATAATTTTTTTTTAGTTTTTTAAACGGCTTTTTTTACAGGCATTATTTGATGAAAAAGATATGACATTTCCTCCAAAATGTTAAAATGTTGTTAACTTTCGATTAGGGGAACATGGAGCAAAGTTAGTGGGATACCGGGGCAAAGTGAAAATATCGTAATATCTATTTATTTAATTTATAAAATTAATAATATTATTAGATTTATTGTTTCCTTGGTCGTCTGAAATTGTATAATAAAAGTTTGGGATCAAAATATCGGTTATATTGCGAATAATTGATAAAAAACCGAGAATGTGTGTGTTATAATTTCCTTGATAATAGAATTTGATATTTTGTTTTCAATATATTATGTTTAATGTGTATCGTTTTTAATAATTTTTAGTTTTTTTTTTTATAAAAAGTAGGTTCTAAATTGTATTATCAAAGTTCTTGATTTCAAAGAAAGTATTTTAATAGAATCAAATCAAAGTATCCAGGTAAGTTCATTGATCGGGGAAAAATGGGGACGTTCCGCTTTGCCCCATATAAAGGAATTTATTTTTTTTAATTTAAATGATGCGTTTTCAAAATGGTTAGACATTATCAATGAAAGTTAAAACTAAAGTTAAAGTTTTAACTAAAAATTTTAGTTAAATTAAATATTTAACCATATTTATATTTTTAAAAATATTGTTTTGTTGTTAATAAATTACAATTTATAGAATGTGAATGTATTTTATTTTATGTCCCCACTTTGCTCCATACGTGGGGCGAAGTGGGATAAACTGTACTTTTTTTAATATCTTGAAACTTCAAAAAAAAAAATTTTTAATTTCATAAAAAATAATAAATCAATTACTTACCATAATCTATAGATTGCGTAAACGAAATTTAGAAGAAAAATATTTAATTTTAAGTGAATTACAGGCCTTTCTATGTTAGCGTCCCCACTTTATCCCATTTTCCTCTATATAATAGGTGTTTTTATTCTTAAATCGCTATGAAATTAATTATCTTCATTTTGCATAGGTACACCTATTTTTACACTAAAAATCGGAGGGTATTACGTCCTCTTAAATAAAAACCAATGTTCGCACGTGAACAAATCGAAATAATATTTTACTTATTTATATCTCGTTTTATTTGTCGTACAATAAAAAGTTTTTTTATAAAATTAGTCGAGAAAATAAAAGAAGGTAATATGCATTTTTCGTGTACTATAATAACTGTTCTTGTGATATACGACTTGCCATATCTATGTCTATCTTTTTAAAAACATGATTTTTTATTTTTAAAAAAATGGTCTTTTCGTAAATATCTCACTACCTATTTGTCGTACAACAAAAAGTGGAGTAATGATTGTAGAGGAAAATTTTTTCTGTAAAATCCTGTATTTTTTTATGTAGGTACGAACAACCATTTAAAACTATTATACAACTTTTAATATATCAACCAATAAAAAATTTACAATAATATTTAAATAATAAAATATTCAATAATGCATTTATTTTCCTGGTATATAGTGTGGATGAAGAGATAAAAAAGAATTTAAGGAAGGACTAAGTAATAAGCAGAAAAATTTTAAAGGCTATATCCTAATAAAAAATAAAAATCTCGTCTCGCCCACTTGTGAAGTTTCAAGGGGGTTTACCTCCCAAATCGTTTTTTTTTTCTCTAAAAATCTCAATAAATATTATAATTACGACATGAAGTTTCAAATAAAAATTATTCATCGTTTAATTATCTATAAATATTGTATCTACATATTTTTATATATATGTAAAGGTTGAGCCAGAAAATATTCTCAAATCACTCTCTTTTCAAAAAACACCACAATTGGTTCCAAGTCTCTAAAGGCGCCTAGATTTAAAAAAAAAAATTCTTTACATTTGCATAAAATATATGAATATTGTGATAACGTACCTACCAAAAAACCACATAGAAAAATATTCACATCGCATAAAATAAATATTATGTATTATCTATTTATTGTATTATTAAACTTCTTTAAAAACCGTGTACCGCGATAACGATTGCTCCATGAATAAACAATATATTTTTTTTTTTGTAGAGAATATTTTTCTCTATCATTTTTATTTAAGACTTTATCGTACGACCAATAAAAAGCTAGATATTATGCACAGGCCCCTTTTTTTATAGACATATGTCAAGCGGTACGTTGTGAAAACAGTTATTTGTACACATTGTGTACTACACATTACAAATGATCTTTTCGTAAAAATTTTGTGTGCATATTCATAATGTACTATATAATATAATATACTACTCAGCTACTCAAAAATACTTTAAAAAGAGTCTATCGTCGCATTTCCAATACTTAACGAGTACATATAATACAAAAAAGGCTTAATTTATTTGCACTTTTTCTCGCCCAATCTTTACATCTAGACATAACTATGTAATTACAAAATGTGTACACAATTAAACGATGAATAATTTTTATTTGAAACTTTTTGTCATAAGTATAATATTTATTGAGATTTTTAGAAAAAATAACCGATTTGAGGGTTACATTAAACTTAGCAAAGGGGCGGGATTTTTATTTTTTTATTTGGGTAAAGTCTTTGATAATTTTTTCACTCATTACTTAGTCTTTCCTTAATTTTTTTTTATCCCTTTCACACTACCAGGAAAATAATACATTCGTATTATTGTATATATTTTTTATAGGTTGATATATTAAAACAGTTTAAAACGGTTTTTTGTACATAAAAAATATACGGTTTTTTAGAAAAATTTTTCTTCTATAATTTTTTATATGGAACTTTTTGTTGTACGACAAATAAAAAGAGATATTTACGAAAAGGCTAAATTCGTGATTTTTGACCTCGAATAACATTTGACGTGTAGATGATATCGATGATAACTTTTTACATATTATTTACAATGATATTAATAAGATGTATGGAAAAATTCAGTTTGCTCCTAACTTTTTCGTACTTTTTTCGCCGTTATTCATCTAATTTGACTGACATATCTGTCGAATTATGTATGATTAATACCTACGCAAGTGTAATAATACTGTAAAGTAAGGGAGAGGGGGGATTTCGAAAAGTACATTAAAAATGCGTATTATAATCTACATATGTATGCAAAAATTAAAATAAAAAATTTTAACGGTACCTACACGACGAGATCACGACAAAATTATTTTCCGAATTATTTAGGTTTCCAGAATATTATTATTCCGTGATTTTATTTTAAAATATTTTAGCATTTTAGTAATTTATTTTTATTAAGATTACCTATATTTCTTTTCGTTATTTTCTTTAAGTTTATGCATCCAAAAAATTATTTTCCAAATAATTAGCGTTCCAGCATTTTATTTCCCATACATTTAAAGTTCTATTTTTTTATTTTCTGAATTTTTAGGCACGCCCTTCTTAGACTCATAAACTTGAGTCTAAAGTTATTTTCTAAACCATAAGCTTTAAGAAATATAATTCATTTTATTTTTATAGAATCCATGTTAAAAAAATTATATATTTACATAAAATATCTTTAATGTTGTTAGCTTTATAGAAAGGTAAAAAACATGAATGTAATAATTGGATTTAATTTTTGAATATCTTCAAATTGTCTCTCAAATTCATTGTACACTTTTTCAACATCACAGTAATACATTTACACGGATACTTAAATTTTTTGTTTTTTAAATAATGTTTTAGTAAAAATAAATAGAAATTATAAAAATAACAATATACCTATATAAATAAAATTAATATATATAATAAAAAAAATAATGTATAAAAAAAAATTATGTCAAGAATATTCAAAAAAGTATTATAGGCACTATTATAGTATTATAGGTTAAGTATTATCTAATGATGACTTATGGTTGAATTATTAGTTATCTACAATACTTTTTTCGAATACACTTGGCACATTTTTTTTTTTTTAATATTATTTGTTTATAATATAATATAATATATTAATTTTATTTATAGATATATATATATTAATTAATATATTAATTTTTATAATATACATTTATTTTTATAACAGTACTTATTACATTTTATTAAATTAATTAATTTTTTATTTTTAAAAATATTTTAGATTCTAAACATATTAAAATTGAATTTTTTCTCTTTATAGTATGCAATATTAATTTTTATTATATAAAGAGATATTTATCATAAAATTAAATTTTTTATAAGCAAAATATAAGGATAAAACTATAGAAGTAGAAAACTCATTATTTAGCTTTAATATTAGCTCGACCTTCTTAATTTATTAATTAAATATTAAAAACTATTACATTAAATTGGTTTTCAATAATGGATCTAAAAATATTTAGCTATATCAGAAAGAAATTCACAAGCAACTATAAAAAAGATAAAACTGTTACAAAAATTAAAAATTCTCGAATACATATATAAAACATATTAATAAAATGATAATCAACTTTTTATGAACTAGTACATATTAAAGAAAAAAACACATATCTTACACCTCAGTCTTTTAACTATTCAATTAAGATTCGAGTTGATTTTTATGATAATTTTTGTTCTGCTTTTGTAATGGTTAAACTACTACCAAGATGATGAAGTTGTTCTAAATTAATACTCATTGGTTTCGTTGAAGTGTTTTGAATTTGGCGTGATATTGATGGTTCGTTTATCTGGTTATTTGTGTTCTTTGTATTGACGATAGGTGTTATACTTAAACCTGGACAGGATGACAGCAACATAGCTGGATTTAACGGAACTGTAGAAATCATTTTTTTTTCTTGGCTTTTATGCTGAACAATGGAGGATTTCAAACGAACTTGTTCAACGACAGAGTCCAAATCTATATAAACTGATTTTTGATTATGAGGATTAATCGTTGTTTTCATGGTTGAAGTTGGTTTCACTTTGCTCATAACTATACCCAATTCGGCCATCGTCTGTTTAACATTTGCTGCTTTTGGTTTATCATAAGGTGCTTTGTTTGGTTTTTGTGTTGAAGAAGTGGCTTCACTAATTTTTTTATATACATTATTAGGAGGTAACTTAATGACTTCTACAGCTGAACCAAAATTCCGGGTTGATTCATTAAATTTGTGTGAAATAATTGAAGATTTATCAAATTCTAGACCATCACTTTGGAGTTGTTTTACAGACTTCACGCTAGATGACTTGTGATTTTGTATAACTTTAAATTCATTACTTTTGATAACAGAACTTTTTTTTGGCCTACCATATGGTAATCGATTTATTTCAGATTTAAAATTATTTATCCGTTTTTCAATTTTTTGTATATTATTTCGTTTTAATTTCAGTTTTGTTGCTTGTAATTTTTGTTGTAATGAGTATGTATAACTACGCATTTCTTGAGGCATTGAAAACATTAATGGAGATTGTGCATAGGGATCTAACATAGACATTATTTGATTGGACATTATTTCTTGTGGGTTCAATGGTAACGGATGTGAGATTTGTTGTGAGTAAAGTGAACTTTGATTTTCAATAGTCAATGGAGTCGACACAGATTGTGAAGTAGACACAGATTGTGAAATTGGTACAGATTGTGGAGTCGACAAAGACTGTAGAGTTGACACAGATTGTGGAGTAGACACAAACTGTGAAGTAGACACAAACTGTGAAGTAGACACAAACTGTGAAGTAGACACAGATTGTGGTTTAGACACAGATTGTGGAATTGATACAGATTGTGAAGATCCTACATATTGTAGAGTTGATACAGATTGTGGAGTTGACACAAATTGTGTAGTAGAAACAGATTGTGGACTCGATACAGATTGTGGAGTCGAAACAAATTGTGGAGTGAATACATGTTTTGGAGTCGACATTGTTTTTGGAGAAGCCAATTTGTATGTAGATTTTGAATTACCAACTGATGATAAATTCTAAAAATATAATTATTTTGTTAATTTAATATATAAAGGAGACATCATGTCAATTAATGTGGAAAAACTGAGAATTATAGTGTCAGAGTAGGAGTGCACCATAGTTCGGCTTTGAGTCTCTACTTTTTTCTTTAGCAGTGTATGAAATAAAAAAGGAAATACAGAGTAAGATACAATAGTGCATGCTGTTCGCAAATGATTCAGTGCTAGTAACATTTTGAAAATAAAATAGTGGACATGAAAAGTGGAGGGAAGATCTTAAAGGTGAAGGATTAGAATTAGTTAGGATAAAATAGAATATAATAAGTAAAATATTGGAGAAACGGAATGTCGAGCGAGATTAACACAAGATTAAGTGTAGATGGACTGGATGAAGTAGATAGAAGCGCAAGGTGTTTTGTGTGATAAAAAATCCCTATTAGGTTAAAAGGTAAATTTTAGAAGACAGTGGTAATGATGTATGGAACAGTGTATTACATTATGAACAGTATATATGTATGGGCAGTAGATAGGAAGATAGAACAGAAATAAGGAATGAGTATATAAGATGTCTGAATCTAATATATATATATATATATATATATATAATCTATATGTAAATTCGATAGTTGATAAAATGAAGGAGAATAGATTAGATGGTTAAGACATGTATTAAGTAAGAATGAGACTGAGATAGTAAGACTAATAAAGGAAATATAATATATTTCCTTTAATATTATGTTAATGTAAGAGGTAGAGAGGAAGACCGAAAAAAGGGGGTATATGATGACGAGTGATATAAGGAAGGTAAGTGAAGAAGATGAGATACAGTTAAGTGAAAGTGTAGGACTAGGGTGATTCACCCTAAATAGTTGGGAGAGAAGGCGAAGAAGAAGATAATAATAACATTTATGAGTATTTTTATTTTATTTATCAAAAATGTTACTTTTTAACTATATATATATATACTCTGCACCAGGAGAGAACGCATACGGGTGGTGACCAAAAGGCGTTCAGTGCATGCAGGTGTTGTAAAAAACGACCTCGAGAGCCCCCTTGGTGAATATTTACATGTACGATTGTGAAAGTATTGTCAGAATATAAAAGCAATGGTACTGTCTCGTCTCCTAAAAAAACTTAAAGCCAAAAAACAATAGTGGATAAAGTCGACGATCTTGACAAAAACGGATTTGTCAAAAAATTAATTTGTTTTGGGTAAGAAACCAACATAAGACAATACCCACATTATGTAAAATTTTGACTGCGTTTAATGACGATTCGGCATTACAAAATTTTTCAGGTACCTATCTACATAGGATTCTAAAAGATTTAAATTTCGAATATACTAAAAGATCACAAAATAGTGATCTTACGGAAAGAGGAAATATAGTGTGTTGACGTAGAAAATATTTTGTCTCTATAAAACATTATTGTCAACAAACCCATCTAATATACTACGTCAACAAGACATGGGTAAACGCAGGCAAAATAACAAATAAAATATGGGTGGACAAAATGGTGACTTCAAACAGAGTCAGGCAAAGGGAAGCGTTTAATTATGGCACATTTGGGTCATCCAAAGGTTTTGTACCTGGCGATCTTTTGTGTTTCGAATCAAAAAAAAAAAAACAGCACGGACTACCATGATGAGATGAATGGGGAAACATTCTTAGACTGGTTCAACAGAATTTTACAATTGCTGAAAGAAAATATGATTGTGATGGACAATGCATCATACCATTCAGTCAAAAAGAATCTATTACCTGTTATGACGTGAGAAAACAACAAATTATAGAATGGCTGGAGACAAGAAGGAAAATCATAGATCGTCCTATGATCAAGCAACAACTTATGGAAAAGGTAAATAAATTAAGACATTTGCATGACCAATATGTTATTGACAAACTGGCCAAAGACAACCAAAAAATAGTTTTACGATTACCATCGTATCATTTCGAGTTAAATCCAATAGAATTGGCGTGGTCATCAATAAAAAATTACCTCAAAATGAACATTTAAGCTACCTGATGTCCAAAAATTACTAATTGAAGGCATAGAACGAGTAACACCGAAAATGTGGAACAATTTTGTTGGACATATTGTGAAAGAAGTTTTGTAACATTGACTTCATATCTGATGAACTTTTGGATAATGAGTCTACAACAGATGAAGTAATATTTTAACAATAACCGGTGAAACTACATCAGAATCAGAAGATGAAGATGACGAGTAAAATATTTGTCTTCTTATTTTTTATTGATTTTTATATAAATATTTATGTAATTTTTTTATATGTTAATATTTGTTTTTTTTTTTTTTTTTTTATTGTAAATATACCTATTGCATATAATTATATATCAGTTATACTTAAATTATGTTAATAATATTTTTCTCTTATTATTTATATATAAATAATAATAATAATATTATAATAAGTTATTGATATGCTTGAACGGAAAAGAACGGGAGCGGCTAACAGGTAGGTTAGAATTATACATACTCATATAATATTATTGTTTATATTAATATAAAACAACAAAAAACCACGAGGGTGACGCAAACACGGCACTCGCCGTGTATACGGTATCTAGTGGCCACATGAAAGGGGAAAATTAGTCTCGCCATAGCCGGAACGAATCATTTGTATGCGCGGCGCGGATGCATTCTCACCTGGCGCGAAGTATAGGTATGAGGAAAATTATTATTTATTAATTAATATTATATTTTATATATTATTAAATAATATAAGACCAACATCTACTTTTTAAATAATTGAATTGATATCTTTAATACTTACATTTTCATTATCTCCAATATTGCTTTTAAACACGATTTCTTTTTCTTTTGTTTGAAGTTTTTGACAATATTTTATTATGACTTCATTCGAAACATCATCCTAATATTAACAATAATTATATATTAATGTATATACTTTTTTTTTAATATAAATTAATATTATAATTTTTTAAACTTTTTTTTAATTGTACGCTTTTAAAACAATAATAGTTTTGTATCAGAGAGCAAATTTTTTAAGGGCATAAATTGAGATTTATTTATTTTATGAGTAAAAAGTAAATTAGTTCTCGTATACAAAATGCACAATTTCCTTATAAAAATACTTAAAAAATTAAAAATATGAACAAATCAATAAATAGTTTTAAGTACAAAAACTACTTACTTTTGTACCGACAATGTTTTGATAGACATTTAACAAAAGTTTTGATAAATTATTATCTTTTTGCTGCCAACATTTGAACACACGTTTATAACTTTTGTAAACTTCAATAAGAAGAAGTTCATTTTTACTACGATTATTATCTTTAGCATATTCTGATTTCAACCTCCTCAATATTTGAATACTAAGGAACAATGCTTCCTTTGAAATATCTTCTCGTTCATTGTCACGTAAATATTTTCTAAAAACCATAAAATATATATATATATATATATATATTTGACAGAATAATTACATATTAATTCATACTTATCAACATCTGGTGTCCATTTTAAATTTATTGCCAGATCAAGGAGCATTTTGTGGTCACCAGTTTCTTTTAAAAAATCTAATAACAAATGTATACAGCGGTTCATATGATATGCAAAGGAACCAGAACGATCAATTTCAGCCCCTTGAATTCTCCAAATTCCCTATAAATCAAATTTAATTAAAATAGTCTAGAAAACTATTTTTTTTTTTTAATTATAAACTTACATGAAAAAAATTATTAGGTTTTTTTTCAGCAAATAACCCTTGTTCACCAAACATTAAATCTTTAAATTTTTTATAATCTTTATGAGATGGAGAACGAAAATAGAAATGGGCTAATCGATAATAAGATTTGTAATGGCGAGAAATCCGTTTAGTGCAATCTTCTAGAGCAGCAAGGCACCTTTGTATTAATGTCCATCGAACTAGGTAAGTAAAAAAAATTATAAAACACCAATTTAAATAGCAAAATGAATAAATATAAAATACTATAAAACTCACAGTTAATATCTTGTACAGGAGAATCATTAACCAATTCTATTTGTTTTACAGGTTTTGAAATGTCCTTGAGCATACATTTTAAAATTAAATTTATTATCTGATATACAACAATTAAAATATTATGTTTACCATAGTTTTTATGGAAATAACATTTTCATTATTTTTTGAACATACACCATAATTATAAAATTTGCTATTAGAATATGATTCTCTTTCATAATTTGTAGCATGGTTAATAATACTGTTTAAAGTATGCTTTACTACTATATCTATATCATCCTATAAAAATAAAATTAAGAAATATACAAAAAATACTAACTACCTAATATCTCAACTAATTTTAAAACATACCTTTTGAAGTTTATCTTTAACATCAAAACACATTTTACTTGATTTTCTAACAACATTTAGCAAATTAACATGTAAATAAAAATTGACACTAAAAATAAGAAACTTACTTATTTTCATTAAATATAGACATATTTGAGGTTTGATCTAAAGCTAATTTGATCTTTGTAAATAATTTCATACTTAATGAAAGATTATCATGTTTTTCTAATAACTTCAATGCACCAGCATGGATTCTATAATAAATCTGAAATAAAGTTAATAAAAAAAAATCAATAATATTTTCATTGTGTTTCAATAACTTAACTCCAATAGCTATATTTATAAATGATAATTTAAGCCTATAAGATAGGATGGGGTATCTAGATCTAACGTCACAGTTACCCAAAAAATTCACTGTTAAATATTCTAAATTAATAACATAACAAATAAGAGTATGAGTACATAACTTTTTATAGTATAAATATTTTGAATACATAATTTTAGTTCAAGTTTAATATTAAATATATAATTATTATTGTAATATTCTTTCAAATTGAATCTCTGGAAATTATATCTTTAATTTTCATAATTTGACTATCATAAAGTATTATATTCAATTATAACTACTTTAACTAATTTATTAATGTACTTCTCCTCTTCCAATGGCAATTGTGCAATTTCATTATTATTAGCTCGCGACAGGCAGCTGTAACCACAATATTGTTCTGTATTCATTATTGTGGCTGCACGAAATTTGGTCTAGCCATTCCTAAGAAACCAGTTCATAGGAAATATGTAATAACAGATTCTCAACAGTAGCTACAGCCGTGTCTAAGAATCTCTACCTTTAGAGTATGTCAAGTATTTTGGTTATGAAATAGTGCATCTACATTAATTTTTTAAATATAATTTTATAACCTCTACTACTTCGATGGAATATTGTGAAGGTTTTTTGTATAATGAAATGTGGTCTGGGAACTTGGCGCCATATGAATATAAAAATTGAGCTGATTTTAAATAATGATCCATAAATATTGTTGGGTCGTCATTATTTTTTTCGGAAATTTTCCCAAGTATATAATGATGAACCCACCGTTCATCTTGGGAATCGCAATCAGTGTAATCCCAAACCTAATAATAAATAAAAACATAATGAGTAAATAATATTTAATAAATAAATATAATTTGTATATAAATATTTACATTGTTTGCAGTTTCAAAACACTTTTTTGCAATTTTAATCATTTTTTCTTTTACTTTTTCTAGTTCTCCAAACCATTGTAAGCTCATATTAGATGTTTCCTATAAATACATAAATATAATGTAATACTATATCATATATTTTTAAAATTAAGTCAACTTTTGATTATGGTTGTAATTAATTATACAAATAATAAATTTGGTTAATAAAAATATAAGTAGGTTACTAATTACATTAATGCATTACACTAGTAACATTAGCATAATATATAATACATACTTGTTTTAATAAACGTGAACAAAATGAATGAATGCTGTATGTAAATGTTCCATATTCAATAAGTAATGTTGTATTTTCAGGACTAAATTTTAAAGAGTGTTTATAACATCGACTTGTCATGAGAGCCTTTCTAATTATATCATTTTCATTTTTAATTGATTCAGCCTATAAAAAATGATCAACACTTTTATCAATTAATTTGTTATTATACTATAAATATATATATATTCTAATCAAATCATTTAACTTTTTAATTATTAATTATTTAAATTTATACCATGATTATTATATAAAATATACACAAAAAAGATTCAGTTGAAGCACTCATGATGAATTAATTCTCAATAATTTACAAATTGAACTAATATAATTTATATACCAGCTATTCTTAATTAGTTTTTATAGAGATTTATTCTAAAACATCGATTCAAAATTATTTAAATAATTTTTATCTCAACATTATAATCAAATGTCCATAAAAGAATTATAAACAACACATATGTAAATTGTGTTTTGCAATTAATGACTTTCAGCTAAAGACTATGTTAAATCAAATAGTGCCATAATTTAATTTAAGTTGTATCTTATATTGATTTTGTATCTAGTTAATATCTTCATAATGCCAAAAAAGCTCTTAATAATAACAATGGTACTATCTATACAAATAAAAATTTTTCTTACAGAATTTAATTTGGTCTCAATTGCTTTCCCTCTTGCTAACGCCATGGCTGCCCATGAATCAAAACGATCAAAATTATTACAAATATCCAGTAAATAATAATGAATGGCTTTACCCTAGAACATAGTATGAATATTGAATATATTTATTATACTTTTAATATATTATTTTATTAATATATTTTAATTTATAAAATACCCATGACATTTTAATTTTGAAATTATAATCAGCCATTAAATAATATATATCTTTTACATCCTTAGGTAAAGGGATATTATTAACAGGAAGTTGACTAGTATCTCCTTTAATGTATGAAATTAAATCAGGCAATAATCGATCTAAAATATAAATATAAATTAAATAATAATTCATAAATAAGTTATCTATATAATAATTACTTGGCTTGCACTCTTCAGGAATAAGAGCTATAACTTTAATAAGCATTGCTTCTGTATCAGAATTTACTGTGAAAGTATAACCATCATAAGTAGGCAATTCTAATGGTTGATAGAAACGAACCAATTGTTTTGCTCGATGCCACGTTAGCGCTAATCCCATAGAATGATGTTCCTAATCAAATAATACAAAAAAATGTATTATTTAAAATTAGGTTTACTTATTTTATATAAATATTTTATTACCTGTACATTGATATTACGTGGCCTATTATTACGTTTCATTAGATGAGTATATAAACAATAAAATATTTGATCAACTTGTTGTGCTAATGATATAGTATAAAAATCAGAATAAATATATGGTTCAATTTCAGATAATGTTAAAAATAATAGTATTCCATCTTCAAAACAACACCATGACCTCCTAAAAATTATTATTTATATATATGTATATAAATAATACACAGATTAATTAAACACTTACTTTCCCAAATATTCGTGACCCAAAAATAGTAATTTCAAAGATTGTGGAATAATATTATTTTGAGAAGATAATTTATCCATTTTAGATTCCTCACTAAAAATGAAAATGATTAAGATTAAGGTGTTTAAAAATAAATGACATTGCAGTTTATAAAAAAAAAATATATATAATTTACAATTAAAAAAGGAAATTGAAATATCACACTTATATTTGCGTACATAGTAACTAGAACCATTTAAAACAATTTATACTTAATTATTTCAAGAATACAAATTCTATTATAATTTATATTAATTTTAAATACCAATTTCATCAGCAAAAACATTTTTAAAAAGTTAATTTTTCACCAATTTATAACAATATTAAATATGTGAAATAATTTTAGGAATACAAATTTAAGTTATAAAATTAATTTTATTTACTGTACTATAATTTTATAAGCATCAAGCTTTTATACAAGCTTAAAATATTATAATTTATGTGTAAAAATATTAATTTCAATAATTATTAATTTCAATAATTATTAAATTATAATAATTTAACAATATGTATTCAAATAAGTATATAAAAACTTACTATTTTAATAAACTATGAACTAACAACCATGGTGATACAGCATCAATTTCAGGGTTAGCATCAGGAAATTCTATAAGATATGAGAGAAGATTTATAACTGATTGTGTAAGTCTTGATTTATAACCTTGCGATAAATCATCAACTAGAAAAACATACATATTTTATGGTCATTTTTTTAACTGTATTTTAAAATTATTATAATTTTTGCTACTTACAAACATTTAATCCCACTTTTTTAATTGATTCTAACATGGCATAAAATATATTGTTTATAAACTTTACTTGGTTTGTTTTTTGATTTGGGTCATTCTCTTCTATCAGACTTTTACGGTAATGAATAATAGCTTCGTGTAAGCATGGTTCACACCATTTAAACAATTCCTTTAAACATATAAACTATTAAAATAAAGCATTATAAATATTTAAGGTGCATTTACATGGTGACAGTAAACTTCAACAACCGCAATCACAGCAGTCGCTATCATGGTGTAAATCATTTAATAGTAGCTATTATGACAGTATGATGCACTGACATAACTAGGACTTTTGAGGGTTGCTATCACCACATAAACGCACTTTTAAACAATATACATACATGATAATTTTTCAAATCTAAAAATGAATTTAACATAAATATGTATTGATTATATCGTGTCATAGTTCGATAACTTGGTATCTCCATAAATGTACGGTTTTGAGGTTTCAAAGTTTCTTTTAAAATATCTACAACACTCAAATATTCTTTCGATTTGTATAGATTTTCAATAGTACTTAACAAATAATTTCTGAAAATATATGAACATAAATATCTAAACACACAAAATAAATTGTAGTACTCATAAACCTTTTTAAAGTTATAATAAGTTTTTCTGCTATTTTTTTATTTATTCGGTAAAAATATTCTAAATTTGGTAAAACAATTTCATAATCATTTTGACTGCCAATGACATCCAACAACTAAAATCATACAAGTAAATTTTAAATAGTTTAGAATATAATACAACATTTTATAAATGTATGATATTCATTCTAATCTGTAGTTTTATAAAATGTAATATACCCCTAGATTTTTTAGGTGCATGCACTTGATATTATAAATTTTTTATTTTATTATTATTTATTATCAATTAATTATCTTGCAATTACATAAATTAAGTATATAGTACAGTATATTAAAATAGTAGATATTTTAAGTACTTTAAACTAAAAAAAAAATAAACAACAAAAATGTTATAAATGCATATAAATTATAATATATTTAATCACTTTATTAATTAAAACTGTTTAAAATTAAAACATATTAAGTATATTATTATTACTTACCATATTAAGCAAATCACATGTACAACCAGTTTCTTTATCTTGCAAATTAAATAATGCTTTTAACCACAAAAAACGAATATTTAGCGCCATATGGTTATCTTGATTATTTTTATCCTCTAATACTGAAAGTGCATCTTGAATACTACCAATCCATAAAGAACAAAATTCACCTCCAATAATACTATAAAATTATTTTATAATTTAAATAATGAATACTTAATAACAGTTAAAAATTAAATAAATATCAATAAAATATATATTTCTATGATATTTGAAATACATTTAAATAGTAGTACCTTCCTTCCAAAGGTTTATGACTAATTTTCAATTGAAAATAGAGATCACAAAGTATTTCACCATAAGTTAGAATGGAAATGATTTCATCTTTTATTTCTGCAATTTGTACATTATTTAAAGAATCAACATTTGAATCAGAAATATAACTTATATGTTGTTTTTCAGTATGATTCCTAATTACATAAAACAACAAATATTAGTAAAATATGTAAACAATATATAATTAGAACTTACCACACTCTTTTAAAAACATTTATATATACTTGAACCATATTAGTAGGCCAAACATTCAGCCATTGTTTTACAATTATAATCATAAAATTGTTTAGTAAATCGGAAATTGACTTTTTATTATTTAATTGAGTAAAATTATATACATCATTTGCTTCAGTATCAGATCCATAGTAATTATCATCACTTATTTGTCTATTAAAAATGTTAACATTAAAATGTTTAATTTTATGGTATATTTTATATTATATATTACTTAAGACGCTCCTCGTCGGTAAGGTTATTCCTAAGTAAATTTTCAGTATGCCCATCACTCAACATATCTGAAAATTCATATAACCTATATAAATCCATTGTGTCCATTGAATCATCAGTCCATTTTATTGAATTTATATTCAATTTATCACTGCCATCTTTGCTAACCCTAAAATCAATATAATACATATAAATTCATAACATCAATGAATTAAAGTAAATAATAATTAATTTAGTTTAGAAATAAAAATTAATACATTAGATGTTGAGGCATGATATCCCATACTGATTTAACTAATGTTGACTCGTTGACTTTAGAATTGGTTTTATTTCGAGCAGAACGTCTACTTAATTTTAATTGATCTGCAATAGATGGTGTACTTTTTCTTCGTTTTGTTGCAAGAACTAAAACATTTTAACTATTAATATCATAAAGCAATAAATATAATTAATTATTATATTATTTTATTTACCATCAGTCTTAATTGAACTATTTTCAATATCATTTTCATTACATTTTTCATCAACGAAAATATAATTTGTTGTTGTATTAAGATTTGAACATTCACAATTAAATTCTATAGGTTCATATAGAAGCTAAAATAATAATTAAAAACATATATGAGAATAGTTTAGTGATATTTCATACAATAAAATATTTTTAAAACTAATATAATCTTTATATAATAGTAAAAATATATACAGGATACAAAATACCTAGAGGGTAGGGGTAGGGTTTTTTGCCAACTAAAGCAAAAGTTAGTGTTTTCAAACATTTGTAAACAAAATACAATCTTGATATTGGATTATGATTTAAAAAAAAAAGAAGTTTTTGAACTAATATATATATTATAAATAAATCTATAAATACCTAGATTAGTATGGTTTTCATAAGGGTTTTATGATCAATATAAATTAAAAATCTTAATTTATATATTTACATTGTTAATATTAATAATTTACATTAGATTGATCATTGTTTTTTTAAAAATATATATAAACTTAATAATAGTAATAGGAAATGTCCATATTAAATAGATTTATATTGGACAATTTAAATAAACATTTATCTGTAATTACCGAATGCTCATAATTTTCAAACATGTGATCATATACTTTTAACAACCATTTTCCAAGATGAACCCAATTATTTAATGTTAAACGCTTTGAATACAATATTGGTTTACAATTGATATTAATAGATATCTTTGCAAAGCATGAATCATTTTTCTTGATATCATCAATTTCTTGTAATACTCTTTGTTGTAAGTCTGTATTTATTTCTTCAGTACATTTTATATCTAAACCACTAAAAGTGTAAAATATACAAATAATTTTAGATTTAATATTATTGTAAATTAATTAAAACCTTGAATATTCTTACCCGTCCTGGCAATAACTTTTAAAATAAGATATTAATGTTGGAAATTTTTTATAAATAAGTTCTTTGATAAAATGTCCTTTTAGGTATCCAGAATCTAAATTAAGTGATATGCTTATATGATATAAACAACAAATATATTCATTGCTCGCATATAATAAAGTTATTAATTTATCCAAAGTAGGCCAATGATTGGGATTACATTTGATACCCTAAAATTTTATTTATATTTTAATATAATTAGTTAACCTATAATAACAGCAAGTGTTAAACATGAAAAATATATTATTATTTAATCATATCTATATGATACATAATATGTACTGTAATTAAAATCAATTTTCATACAATGTTAAAACAATGTGATATCTACATTTGTAATCTTTATCTATAATGGGCAATATAGCAAAATTTACATGATACAAAACAATAATTGTAGCGTCCAAGTGCAAATTACGAGTTAACACATCTACTACCAATTCTGAAAAAAAAAATACTGATTATGACATAACATGTCTAGAAAACAATATCCTTCTTGTAAAATACTTCTATTCCAAAACTCGAAGTATTAAAAAACTGTTTATTATTATTTTTATAGTATATTCTATGTATTATGTTTATTAATTTTCATATTTTTTTGTATTCCTTTCTGGTTTTTTTTTATTATTCATTGGTCACCTGATGATGACTAATGGTCGGAACTAGTTGTTATTTATACCCTTTTTTTATATATTCCAGGCACATTTTCTTTTTTTTATAATATATATATTTTTTTATAAGAGTATTACATTTTTTAAATTTTCAATGTATTTCTACTTTTAATGTAGATTACAAATTTTTTTTTGTGTAATATAATTTTGCTATATTGTCCATTAGATAGATGTAGACAAAAAATATATGATGTAAATTAGTCACCTCTAAAAATGCTGATATAGCTTGGTCGGTTTGATATAATTTGGTATGAGTGAATCCTATACGGTACCATAGATTCAAATCTGTATTATCGATTACTAAAGCCTAAAAATAAATTTAACAAAATTATAACCTATATTTAAAATTATTTATTTAATATAATAATTTACCTCTTGGTAATGAATTAAGGCTTCATGATATTTGGATTTTTTTAAAAAAATGTTACCTAAATTAGTAAAGCAACAATATTTCAAATGAACCAATAACGATTGTGATTTATCTTTTTGGTTTAATGTACTATTTAACTAAACACAAATAAAGAAAAATAATTATTAATAAAAATCTAAAGATTGAAGATTATGTAAACATACAGAACAAATAATTTCACTTTGCAACAAATCAGATAATTTTTCTTCAGCTTCATCTAATTTATCTATAGCTAAATATTGTAGAGCTTGGCTATACTGTAATTCTGCTTTTGCTTCCTAAAATTAAATGGTTCAATAAATTAAACTTATACCAAGTTAATAATTCAGATAGTTTTAAATATAGGTATAATATATAAATGACCAATTCAACATGCATTTGTTATCACTTTTTAAAAAGTGAAATTCCCGAGGGTGGTAAATCGGAACAAATAAAGTTTAATACACATTCAAATTTTTAAATTTTTTTTTTCTTAAAATGTGTTTTTAGTCACTAAATTTTAAAAACTTGATTTTTAAAAAAATTTTAATTTTCAAAAATATACTTTTTTTTAATAGGTACATTTTTTTCATAGCCTAAGGGACCAAGTGACCAGTACCAACCTGACAGCGGCTGCGGTAGCCGTTCCATCAGTTATATGTGCGGGTCTACCCAACGGCCGTGATGTCGATGGTGTAGGGAAAACACCAAAGTGTTTTGGGTTAGATTCGCACTTGAGTACGCAGGATAGGTTCAAAGTGCGAGTAGGTACGTGGAATGTAGGAACATTGACAGGTAGGAGTAGGGAGTTAGCAGAAGTTTTGAAGAGGAG
>JAIPRL010005444.1:0-32114 GCA_025469235.1 Pemphigus obesinymphae | reverse complement strand
AATTTTCAAATATATTAATTATTCTTGTAGGCCACTGTTTCCCGGCCTCAACCACCAAATTTAATAAGATATACAACACAATTTATTTCAAATAAAAATACTTAAAATTCAGGCCTGATGGTAGGGGTGTTGGATTGTCGGATTGTCAGTTGCGATTCACGGCGGGCACAGACTTTTCCCAAAATAATTATGTGTAATATGCAAGTAGCTAGACCCTGGAAAGAGGGTAGCAGTAATACCAAATTCCGTAATTCATATGAATAACGTTTGTTCTAAAGGTCATTCGTATAATTTTTCTACTAGAACCGATGACTAGCAGCGATAGCTAGCTATCCTAGCCCTAGTTCCTTTTCAAAACAAGTTTATATGAGACACATATAGACACGTCATCTCATCTTCTTCATACCTACTATTATTTTACGTTTGAAATATAATATAATATAATATAATATATTTTATATTATTTTATTATTTTTGCAGTTGGTCGCTGGGAATGGTATAAACTAAATAATATCAATGTTGTCCTATATAAATATATATAATATATAATAGTCATCTGACGTTTCTCTTTCAAAATAATTACACAGATTTCATTCAAACCTTTTACTCCCAGCTACTTTTATAGCGGCTTGCAATATGTACAGACCAGAAAAATTGGACATTTTTATTTTATACATAGCCTGTAAATTCAACAAAAATGAATATAAACCAAACTAATATTTTAAAAAATTTTAAATTTTTTTTAACTAACTTATTAGTTTGAAATACCGTAATCCAGGGGTTCTTAAAATATTGAATTTATGGTATTATTCACTCAATAAAATAACAAATACCTAAAATTTTATAAACTAAAAATCTAAATAATAATAATTGAAAACCAAATAATATTTCATAGTCCATAACACGCAGTACGTTATCAATATCAGTTTTCACATTTAGTGATAGAATACATTGAATAAAAATGTTAATAATTCTTGAAATCTGGCAAATGGACCTAGAAACGATATTAATGTATTCAAATGTTTGTTAATTTTTTCTTGTTATAACCACAGATATTATGAATACTGATAACTTACCCGGTCTGAAAACAATAGACCGACGAATGTCGTCTTCTAACAGGGTGCACAGTTATCAGTGTAGTTATATACAACTTCATAAATTATTTTGCTAATATACAATGTTATCATAATAAATTATAATTTGGAGGAAAGACTTCCAAGGGGAGGATAAAATTTATACCCGTGAAAGACGATATACGTTACGTTCGGTGTACGGTTGTTAAACTTGTAACTGCTGGCAAGAGCGGAATGGAGACCTACGGAATTACGCACGCTCACTATTGTGGCGGCGTTGTTAGACAATAATAAAACAACATAGGTTTCAGTTTGTCTCAAGAGAATAAAATATAAATTTGTGATATATATATCGTTGTCACACTGATTCCTATGGAGTTATCAGTGGCCTAATTACGTCATCGTTTTTGTTTAAATTGATTGGGCTATCTGTATTCATATAGAAACCAACGCTGTGTTTATAACATGCTTATTATTTTAATTATATTAGATTTAAGGAAATATAAATGCAGGCTATATTTATAATTTGTGAACCCTAGTAATGTGTAATATTAGACCCCCCCCCTCAAAAAAAAAAAAAACAAAAAGTGTTTCATAAATATGAAAATGAGCAAAAAAATGTCTGAATTTATCATTCATTTATTTTCTAAATCAGTTGGGTCCCCATTTGTTGGGGGCCCTGGGGCCCTCTGGCCGTACTTCCCAGTCTCCTAAATATGACCTTGTATAGTGTATATACGTATAGATCAAAAGGCATTTTTCTTTATATTTTTGAATAAATATGATGATTGATAAATTTATATAGTACTAACATAAGGTAGCTTATATAAAATACTTTAAGCTATTTATAAATTGTTAAATCTTACTTTTATTTAAAATATCTTAACAATTACTTATATATAACCCATTAAAAATATAATTTGTACTTAAAATCAATAGAAATTGTTATACATTAGGTACTTATATTAAAAGGGTACAGCTCGTTTTTACCAAAACCATAATATTCCCTTTTCCGCCAGGTATAAAAATCGATAGTTACAATAGATAGGTATCAGTTTAAAAGTTTATCTAGTTAAAACTATGAACTAAGATATAATTACAATATAATATACCTATACCGGGTTTAATTTACCTATTAATTAAGAACATTCAATTATTAACTAAAATAAGTAAGTACAGATGTGTTAAAAAAAAATAACATAATTTTCATTTTAATAAATGTTTTATTAATTAACTGAAATATTAGGAACATTATGACACTAAAATTGTAATTATTACAAATTACAAATTGGAATCAATCATGTATAATTATTGTACTACTTTTTTTAAAGTTTTTTAGAGTTATATGAAATCTACACTGATTAGAAAGCACCTAATATACATATGCACATAATGTACATGGGGAACTATATACTATAAAGCACATAACGAGTGTATATTATAAAGTGTTATAGAATTATAATTTGTAGTATTTTTTATTATATTTATATAGTAGATATTTTACATACGAGCCGTTACGTATTTAAGTACTTATTACATACTATCGATTTTTATTATTCCTTATATTCCTGTAAATATTTATTTACTTACCAATGCTAAATGTAAGACTATTTCGAAGTACGTGCCCTTCTCAAATCCAACTAAATCATATAAAATACCAGCTACTGATGGACCCAAAAATGAACCTAATGAGAATGACGATTGCCAAATACCAGACAATAAACCATAGGTATTTATATCATTTGGAAAACCACTTTCACTAAATACAAAAAAAAAAAAATAATAATAATAATAATAAAAATGTATATATCTAATAATGAAATTGTAAAATTCATTCATAATAACTCGAAATGTACCTATTTTATACTTTAGAACTCAGTACTTACAATGCAGCCCTCATTGAATCTACGAACGTTGGTACGGTAATTAAACCCAAAGATAATCCTTGTAAAGTCAAACCTATAACGACTAGTAGCATGGATCTAAAAAGAGTAAAAATATATTTAAAGCGCGGTATGAAATAATTAAGACAAAAACGAAAAATATAAAATAATATTGTATTAAGTGAATAATATTGTTCATGTAATGTTAATTTTAATATAAATAATGACTATAGGAAACTTTGAATACCCAAAATAGTATTATATCAACTTTTGAAATATTCGCACATTTTAATTTATTTTTATACTGCGGTTAAAAAAAAAATTCTTCATTTAACAAAACGAATTTAATTTTACCACACTTTAATCAGACACAATTATTTTAAGAACAATATTTATATTGATGTATTTTAGATATCACTAGGTATATTGAATACTAGGCATTGACGAGATAATAAATTAACAGTTAAGGTAATAGTTAAGTTAATTTTAACTTTTTATATTTTATTTTTGTTGACTTAACTTATTTTTAAGTTAATTGGCCCCTGAATTGGGTATATACTATATCGATATATAATATTGTAGAGGTATGGAATAATCAACAATTCACATTATGCACAATATTTCTTCGATGCACTTAAGGCTTTGATTCGATATAATTAATGACTTGTGAACTAAAAAATCGCTAATATAGTTCATCTTTAGAGTTAACGTTAAATGGAATGCGATGACGAAGAAAATTATATGTGAAATAATATGTCTACTTATATTATATTCGTTATACATTTCAAAGAAACTTACATGCTTATATATATATATATATATATACATCTCATGTAAATCGCAGGTTATACATATGTACATCTCCATTTTTATAACCTATATTATTAATAAGAAAGTACTCGTATTTTGAGTTCAATTTTATCATGATATTACCCTGAGCAGTGGGTTCACAATATTTGTATGTTTTTTTTTGTGGGGGGGAGGGGGGTAGTAATTTTTAAATGTAAGGCTTATAATGAAAGTCCTCCAGACCAGGCCCCGATAGGCCCGGCGATTTACTGAGTTCAACCGAGTGATATTTGGCCCGATTAAATAACATAATATAATAATTTTATAATTTATTTTTAGTTCTTTTTTTATTTTTAGAATATTATAGAAGATACTCTTTAGCTACGATTGTAAAAAGAAATGTCAAATATAAAGCTTGAAATTTGTCAATATTGCCATTAGAAATTATTGTTTAATATATTAATAATGAAAAATGATAACTTGAAGATTTGAAAAAGGCAAAACAAAAAGGCTGGTAAGTAGAGAGTGAAAGCACTTGGCTCGTTGGGTATGATACTGGTAGTGGATATATTAAATTTGAAAGCAATAATAAATTATTTTATTCGATAAAACGATCCTAAGTGAAGCTTCGGTAGTTTATATAATATATAGTCAATGGTATTACTATCGATCATAACTAATATATTTAGTATATTTTAACAATATAGTTTCAAACATATATTATTATTTATTAGTTATTACTACTAATCCTATATTGAATATTTAGATTTTAAAAACAAAAACAAAATTTAATTATATCATTTCTATAAATACGAGTACCTAATCTAAAATTAAAAAAGCCCATTTAAAAAATATTATCACGTTTATATAGATAGTACTAAAATACATATTTTATCTAAACAAAATACTAATAAAATTCTACTATAAAAATTATAATATTATAACAAATATCGATTACGTGTATGCAGTTGATCATAATATATAACTAGCTTGAGTGCAACACCTACTGAATGTAACTCCGTTGTGCAACAACTTTAAGTGTCACTATTTATAAGTTATACTTTTTTAGTGTAAAACCTTGAATTTGTAATTCCATTTGAGTGTAACACCTTACATATTATTTTATTGTGTGAATCCCCCAACAGCGTTGTAAAAATTTTTATATTGGTGGTTTTTTTTTTGGTGGGTGGGGGTGATTTACATATATTTTTTATAGTTACGGGAGGAGGGGGGTTAGTTATACATTATACCTTTTATTCTATTCAATATTTTAAAGTTTTTTTTTTTTAATAGAATTATTATATATTTGGGCTATAATCAAAATATTTCTAATTTAATTGAAATTTTTAGAAACTTGTATTTTTTTTAATTGATATTTTTTGCAATTAAAAAATAAAATAGTAATTTTGTAAATCGGATTTTTAGAAAATATTTTCAGGTGAATTTTCTACCAAGGTTAATTTATTTATTTTTACCATATTTTAATTTTTGGAAAAATGTGAGTATATTTTTCGCTAATTTAAGTATACGATTATCAGAATTAGGTAAAATATTTTTTTAAGTATTTCCTAAGTATTTGAAATACTTAAAAAAATGTATTCCAAATACTTTTAAAATACATTTTTTTACTAGATTTAATAACAAAATAGTATCTAATATTATTTTATTTAATCATTTTTTTCCGTATAAATTAATATAATAATATAATTGATATATAACAACAGAGTTACTAAGAAAGAGTGGGAAAGCTGCGATGAAAAAATTAGAACAAATTATTATAAAAGCATGAAGGGAAGAAGAAATACCCGAAGCCTGGAATTTGTCGATCCTATGCCCTATCTACAAAAAAGGGGATATCATGAATTGTAACAATTATAGAGGCATCTCGTTACTAGATACATCATACAAAGTTCTATCAAATGTCCTCCTTAATAAACTCAAGCCATATGGAGATGAAATAGTCGGGGAGTACCAGAGAGGCTTCAGAAGGGGAAAATCAACGGTGGATCAAATACATATTTTCAAACAAGTAATGGAAAAATGCTACGAATATAACCAGGAACTATTTATGCTATTTGTAGATTATAAACAGGCATATGACTCTATTAATCGGGAAAGTCTATGGAAAGCCATGGAAAAGCTTGGGATACCAGCAAAAATCACAAGAATGATAAGAGCATGTGTTAAAAACTCTAAATGTATCGTCAAATTTAACGGCCAATTGTCGAAAGCTTTAATGATAAACACAGGACTGAAACAGGGAGATGCACTTTCACCAATGCTCTTTAACATTGCGTTGGAGGATGTGGTTAGAAATGCATTAAACACCGGTATAGGAGTCAAATTACAAGAATCCAAGACTATCAAACTAATAGCATATGCCGATGACATAGTATTACTGTCCGAATCTGAGAGCGATCTTCAGGGTATGACAGAAGCTCTCATGGATGAAAGTAAACAAATGGGCTTAACTATAAATGACGAAAAAATAAAGTACATGATACTGTCACAGAAGAATAAAAGGCATAATAATTTGATAGTAAGAGATATGGAGTTTGAATTGGTCGAAAATTTCAAGTATCTAGGGGTGGAATTGAGCGTGTCAGGCAATAACCACAAGGAAATAAAAAACAGAATACACTCAGCTAACAAGTGCTTCTTCGGATTAAAGACAATATTAAAATCTAAACTAGTCTCAATCAGATCTAAACGAACTCTATACAATGTAATGATACGCCCGATAGCTTTATATGCGTGTGAAACCTGGGCCACGACCAAAACAGACGAGCAAAACCTAGCAGGGTTTGAGAGAAAGGTGCAACGACAAATTTTTGGCCCCAGAAGAAATCAAAACACGCGAGAATATGAGCGAAGAACGAATGAAGAAGTAATAAGCATGTTAGAGGATTCAGACATAATATCTACTATGAAAAGCAAAAGGATAAGCTGGGCAGGGCATGTATGGCGAGGTCGAGAGCAGACAATCGGTCAAATCGCCTGCTGGATGCCGAAGAGCAAAAGATCACTCGGCCGTCCAAGACAAAAATGGAGAGACAGGGTCCATAAAGACTTGGATATGCTGGAATCCTGAACGGTGAAGAGCTAGCCACAGATAGAGACCGATGGAGGGAAGTGGTGGTTGCGGCGAAGGACCTGAATGGTCTATTTCAAGCTAAAAAAAAATATATATATTTATATATAATTGATAAGATACACCTACCTATTATATCTAAATTTTAATATTAAAGTTTTATAAAGTGAATGTGGTTTATTTACGTAGTAAGTGAGTAAGTAATTTATATTTCTTTGTCATAATTAATTATATATACCTATATAAGATCTCATATCACTAACTACAGAAATTACTAATTTTATTAAAATAAAATAATATCAATAAATAAAATACTTTCAAACTATATAAAATAAAAATGGTTATTATTTAAATCAACATATTTAAAACTGGAAAATAACATTACTGTCCTACTAAATATAGTCGTTATATAGGTACATTCAAAGTGACGTTTTTGATAAAAAAAAAAAATAATATGATTTTATTGGAAAATGTAATATGCAACATACATAGTATACCTAATATCAATATTAGAACTCGATTAATTTTAATTCAACAAGCGTTCATAATCATTAAATATTTCAAACATCTATTATAACATTCAACTAAAGTTCCTGATTATTTCTAGTTCATTTTAAAATGTTTGCACATTTACCGTTATTATTGTTCATCTCGGTCATTATAACCGCAGTAATAGGATTTTTACTTTTTTCAAACTGTGAAAGTGTATTAATATTAATAATATTAACATTTTAACATATTATACCTATCTAGGTCAAGCTGATGTGAATAGCGTTTCTTAAAGGGGCGTCACACAACGCAACACTAACGTAAAAATCGACCTAAAAGCTAGACAGAATGTACGTCTTTGGAAAGTCAGATTCCAATTCTAAAAAAAAAGTTATAAATTCATCGATTTGGCTACTAAGAATCGAATAAGACAATTAAAAGAAAAAAATTCGGTAATGTTATTTATTGCAAAACTGTGTTTTAGAAATATTGATCATATTTGAGTATTTTTAAAGTTCCACAACTTCATCTAGCGTATATGCCTGTTATACTTGTTAGACGAAAATATCTTTATTACACAATAATAGAAGATGGTAGGGTAGTAAGGTAGTACTAGTAGTAGTACATAGCTATATTTAGATTAATTTTAAATTGTTAGATTTTTAGTTTTCCAAAAATTTCTTAAAATTGTCCTTATAACTATTTTTTACAAGAAGAGGAGAACCGGCATGGGTATAAGTTAAAGGTATTAATTTTCAAAATTAAGCAAAATATTTCTCTTTGCAATTAAACTTTTACGTTATACACTTAGACATATGTTCCTCCCATTATAATAATATAAACGTATGTAATGAAATATATTTAAATTATATTTCGTAATTATTTATATTATATATTATTATTATTTATATTTATTAATTTTTTATATTATAATTAATATTTGTATATATTAATTATAATTAATTTCTATAAATGTAATAAGTCCGGACTTAGGAACTTATTATATCTATGCAATTAACGTGCAATAATCATTATTATTTTATGTAACAAAATACAAAATTGTATCAAGTCCAAATGTAAATTATTTATCCATTCCTCTAAAATGTTGTTTTGCTACTTTATCATAAGTTTACATCATTCTTTTTTTTATTAAATTACTTATTCATAAATAACTAAATATGTCGCAAGCACTAATAATTTAAAAAGTTTATCAATTTTTTTTTTATTTAATATTACTCAAGTTATAAATATATTATAATTATAGTTATAAATATCTTTTGACTATTGCTTGATTAAATAATTTTTGTAAAAATATTATGATTTCTATATTAGTATATGGTATAATTCATTACTCTATAGAACTCAATATTTTATAATGTATAAAAACCAATCTAAACATAAATCTAATAGGTATTTTATTGTTATGATAATTGAAAAAAATAATAATAATTAATAATAAAACCATCGAATGTGTTGCTATAATGTTTGCTCTCAATTTCGGTCTATGTTAAAATGTCTGAAATAAATAATAGTTTTTGCATACTTGTCCAACGGCACGAAAGGAGCCGGACCGACTATGGAGTAACTGATTATGGTCATGACCGTTCCGATAATCATGATTTTCTTAGGGTTCAACCCAGCGTCGCAAATGTATCCAATTACAGGTGTTATTAGCGCATACGTTCCGCCACTGATGATAAATACGAGTCCGAGGTTTATGGATGAAAGTCCAAACTATTAAAAGAAAATATAATGTTTTTTTTTTTATTAAAATTGTAAATAATAAATACATTTCAACGAGTGGGACTATAAACGGTGATTTTATTGTAAGTCACAAGAAAGACATGGAATTTGTAAATTATATTGTATGTTTTTATGGAAGTAAATCATTGGTAAATTAATATCAATTAATCAATAAAAAATAGCATACAATTGAACTGTTGGTATTTAATAAAATGTTTTAAAATAATTCTATATATTATGCAGTAAAATAAATGAATCAAAATTCAATTTCATAAATAATATGAACTGTGTAAATTGTATATTGTATATACCTACTTATTAAAAAAAAAAACTAATTCGTGTTTTGCCATATAATTTTGAACTCGTTAATTTTAAAATGTTCTAGTATGTATATGAATGCATGAAAATATACGATCAAAATATTAACTTGCCTCACGAATATGTGGTTCCAACGTAGCAGAATAGTATCCCATAGCCGTAGCTGTTGTCATTGTCGCGATGGCATTTATGAATACGGAAGGAACGCTCATGAGATGTGTTACATTGACTGCGATATAGACATTATAATTTTATAACCATATCCTTTCATAAAACTTTTAAAATATATTATTGTATGATAAAAATAGTACTTTGAGCCTTATTCGGAACGGGCATATCTTGTTTCATTATAAAGTACACCACGAACGACATGCTTAGTGATATGAAACCCATGGCATTGAATGGCAGTGAAAATCCACCAACCTATTAGTATATTATAAAAAAAAAAAAAAAAAAAAAAACCCCTCCATATTTATGTATTAAGATAACAATACGATATATGCAATGGTTATCGTATGAAACTTACGTTGAACAGTAGAGCGCCAAAAGTCGGGCCGACAATAAATCCAACTCCGTAAAATACTTCGAGAGCAGACTAAATAAAGGAAATATATATATATATATATGTTACGGGTAAAAGTCAAAATCGGGTAAACCTGCCCACTGTACATGGGAAAAATATCATATTTTGGCTTTTGCCCGGCCAGTATTATTTGTGACCAGTAAAATTTGGGCAAAACTGTATAGCCTCTATATATTTGAATATATCACAGTACAAATGTTAATTTTAATATTAAATATAAATAACGATAAAGTAAATCTCTATTATTTATTTATTTAATAAATAATGGTGAAAAAACGTATAGGCACACTTGGTTTTGCAAGAACAAAAGATAAATCCTTGTTCCCCAGTTAATGAGTTTTGAACACTCGCTGTCCTTATAATGATATTTCGCAATTTGGTACATATTTTCTCCTAATTAATTGTTCCTTACACTCAAATATTTAGTTTCTACCATATATAGTGATGACAAAATTCCATTTTTTGTTCCTATTTTATAAAATCCATCGTCGGTAACGCTCTAATATAACACCTAATATATTATTCGCATCGACTTTTCCTCTATCCACACAAAGCACTGAAATTTTCACTGTCGTCTCGACTGTTAGAGCTGGAAATTTGTTTTCACTCGTTAATTTCATTTTTTGTTTTTTTTTTTTTTGCTTGCACCAATAATCTATCAGTAGCTTATTTTTTGCTCTTTTAAAATTGTGTTTTCGTTCAAACTGTTCTTCTAAATTGTTTTCATTTTCATTTCCATTTATAATCTCAATTTCATTTTATTTTTCTATCTTATTTTCATTTGAATTTCCAATTTCAATTTCATTTTCATTTCCTATCTCATTTTCATTTTCTACAAAGTGTAATAAATAATTTTCGTCATTTATATTGTTTATTACATCGTTGGGTAAAAATGACATTTTTAATCCGAGGCTAACATTTTTTCCAAACATAGCTTCATATGAGGGTCGTCTGATGCCGGAATGACATGCATTAATTTTTGAAATTGACAAAATCTTAATCCTTCACTCCATTCTATTGCGACCACCATGACCGCAATTTATATGAACCATGTGCAATATATCGAACATATTGTTGCATTTTACAAAATACATAATATTACCATTGGTTTTATTAGGTGGAATTATTCATTTTTTAGACTCGCCGATTGTGAGTACGTCAAATCTGTTTAGTTGCCTGTACTCGCTTGTGGTTTTTTTTTTTTAATTGACCTTCGCTTGTTCTACCTCTTTTATAAGTTCGTCGTATCTTTTATCATTTATAAGAGCACTACATTCATTTTTTGTAATTTTATTTAATTTATTTTCAAATTTAGTTTTAAAGTCGGATACACCCACTTCATTAGCCATTGCTAATGACGTACCAACAAAAATTCACATTGTACTATCGTATAATTGTCACAATTATTATTAGAGATTGGATAAAATGCCGTATACTTACATATAGTAAGTATAGAGATTAGATAAAATGTTCAACTTTCAATTGATTTAACAACACAATAAATTGTGCTAATATAAATTATAGTTTATTACCAGAGATATAATTTTACTTTATCTACAGTTATGTGAAATATGTAATAAAAAAGATACTATTTATTTTATCGTATTTTACTGTATTATTGTACTATCTTAAAATATAAATAATTTAATACATAATTATTTTTAATTATTTAAATTAGCATTATAATACTATTGTATTTTTATCATTCTTTATACGCATTTTCACTATTATTGATTAAATAAATAAATAATAGGGATCTATTTTATCGTTATTTATATTTAATATTAAAATCAACATTTGTACTGTGATATATTCAAATGTATAAAGTATACCTAGAGGCTATAAAGTATTGCGGATTGCCCAAATATTGCTGATCACAACTAGGTTTGCTGGGCAAAAGCCGAAATATGATGTTTTGCCCAAGTACCGTGGTCAGTTCACGTTTTGCCCGGGCATTTCTGAGGTAAGTGGAAGTGTAGGACCAGGATGGCCGACCCCAACTAGTTGGGAGAGAAGGCAAAGAAGAAGAAGAAGAAGATCAAATTTATTTTCATTTATGAGTATTCAGATTAATTATAGGTACTAACAATAACTGCAGGAAAATGTAGATAATGATTAATGGAAAAGATAAATACTTCAAATTTTCTTAAAGTTCTTTTAAAACTTAAAATAAAGTTGACACTGTTAAACAAGATTCGGCTAGAGTAGTATTTGTACAACATAGTACCTCACCTACACAATTATTAATAATTGATATCAAAATAGACAAAAAAGACCATGACTTTTACTGTGCTTCCTTGGAGGGCCTATATTTTATTGTGGTTTTACATTATTATATAAATGCAATTTAATAATAAAAATGAATATTGGCTAAATATTTTCAGAAATCAGCAAAACCTCTTCGAAGATGTACTAGAGTTTTTTTATTTTAAAATAATTTTTAAAAAATTCAAAATAATCGATTTCCACGAATTAAGTGGACTGTGAAAAAAACTGTAGAACTGATGTAGTTTTTTAAATGAATATCGTGATTATATACTTCTCAATAAAAAATTGTATGGAATTAGGAAAGGACTTCTTATAAATTACTTTTAAAAAGCAATTTAAATAGTTACATATTAATTTTTGTCTGTATGAGAGTTATAAAGTCTCCTTATTTGAAAATTTGAACGGAAATCATATACATACGAAAGTGCTGGCCACTGACTCAGGGAAAGTGACGGCCATTAACGAAAATGCGGCTACCTGTGCACCTGTAGCACCTAAAGATTCCAATACCCTCAGAGACAATGATAACAGCAAGAACCAGTTCCTGTCGTTGACGTACGTCAAATATCTGTAAACGGTAAAATCAAAAGATTTTGTTAGCAATACAAAATCACGTAGTTTTTTTTATATACATTACCCAAATGATATGGTCGATAAGCCAAACGTCATTATACCAAAAACCAACAAATATCTCAAACCGATTTTTTGAATCTGAAATATAATATATATTTTTATATGGTACACTATAAAATATATTTAATTATTTTGACGAAATCATTTCCAAAAATCTCGTCGTTTATAATTTATGAAGTACGAAAATACGAAAATTCAATAATTTATCATTAAATTACATTTTAAATAATACAGTCTTGTGTTCAAACCCAAATATAAAAAGTACATTTAACTTTAACAATATTATCACTGCAATAATACAATAATACATTTTTGTATTAATATAAGTTCCTTTCTTAATACCTAATCATAGATTTGAAATTATAAAAAAATATTATGAAAATTAAAGGCAAGTAGTAGATGCTACTCTCTCTCACTAGTCGAGAAGATATATGGTAATGGATATATTCAATTTAAAAGTAATGATAAATTACTACATTCTATAAAACTATTTTTATTCGTTTTATTTTATTTATTCTGAATATATAGGTATGTGTCGAGATTTGGTGTGTCAAGTTATTTGAATTTTTGAAATAGAAGAAATTTCGATCACCTTATCATCTCGAATAAGTAACTTAGTTGCTTAGAGAGTAGATAGGATAGGTAAATTAATATAGTTTAAGCTGGCAAGAACTATTACATAAATATCTAAGAATTATAATTCCGACCGACTTCACATATACCCATTAAAATGTAACATATTAAATCGTCGGTTTTTCGTGCGATTTCAAAAATTTCAATTGAATTTGCATATATTGATGTGTAATTGTGACGAGTTTATTATCAAAATATTATAAAAAGAGTTCTTATAAAATTACAGAATAGTAAGATCGATATATTTTTGAATTACATACTTCAACCTATTTCTAAAAATCTATTCTTCAATAAAAAACTTGAAACTAACACTTTAGGAGTGAAGAGCTATCTTCTAGAAAGTGTACCTCGATAAAATACATAAACCTAAGTATACGAAAAATTGCTCTCAAAATTATTTTGTACTTAAAATGAGTTACACATCCAGTGTTTTCCCCTCAAAAGGTGTTGCACGTATAAGTAGTCTCGCTCAAAAGGAGTTCAACTTACAAGTAATTGCATCCGGTAGGTATTGAACTCAAGGTAATATGGTATTATGAAATATTAGATTCAATATGATAAAAGTAAAATTAAGTTATTCCGAAAAAATTAAAATAAACGGCATTGTAAAACCAACAGATTTATCACTCCAAATCTAAAAAGTATAAGTAAAGGCAGTGATAATTATATATTCGTATACATCCTTACACGCATATGTAATATATTTACAATACATCACAATTTCACAGTATCTGCCTATTATACAAGGTTTTTTTTTAATATTATATTTATCGCTTAATAAACAATGTTAAACAAAAAAAGTTTTTTTTTTGAAATGCAAATTTTAATTTTACTACTACATCTAATCTAATGTGTAATAAACGAATTATCTAGCAGGTTATATCTGATTTTCATGACAATCAAATATTAATAGTTGATTTATAATAATTATATAATAGTTAAGTATAAAAAATATAAGTTAGTATAAAGACATAAGGTATTAATTATTTTCACCTATAGAAACTGTTGAAAAATCTAATATATATTATTCTATAAACTCTCAGGTATTTTGAAGTCAACTTTACAATAAGTTATTTATATACACTTTTAAAACATTAAAATTAATATTGAAATGAAAACATTCCTTTTTTCTATAATAACTGATCAAATAGATAAAAAAAACACATTAAAGAATACTTTCCTAAGAATTTAAAATATATTTTTATATCAACCATTTATAACCTCTCCCCAAATTATTTTATTTCTAAATTTACCCCTGTTAAGTATGAATCAAATATGATACAATTAAGACTGTTTAGTTGGTACAGAAGAGAGAAGCGAGTTACTAGAGGAATAATTATGATAATTTTAACATATTCAATAAATCTCTATAGTATAAAAAAAAAACTAATATTTGAAAATTAATGTAAATAATAATATAAATTTTACATTTTTTTTTCAATATCCACATACATTTGCACATTATCCCTAAATAGATTTGCTTCTATGAAATAAACTAGAGTAAAATTCTAATTTATCAATTTTTTTGAATGAAATTATGCAAAGCCCAAAGATTGTATTCCTGTATATTTCATTAAACTGTGTTACTGCATAACTGTAGTTTTATATTTAAGTACAAATATGAAGAAATATATTATTTTGATAATGACATTTATTCAAAATTGTAGATTAGTTTTTTTCCATAAACATTTTTATAAAATTAAATTATGCATTTTTTTATAATTTTAAATCTTAAACTATTAAAATTAACCGAAATTACTTTTCATGGTATATATTTAACTTACTGGATCATCTGAAATTTAAGGATTTTATTTTTCCAAGCGTATATTATGTAGTTTTGGTCGTAACTTAGTTTAGAAGTTATGGCGATTTGAAGTTAGATAATTTTACTTTTTTTTTTTCATATATATACCCAGTCAATTCCACTCCTCGTATTCGTTCCATCTGTAGTCTAATGGAATAATGCGACGGTTTAAGCCACGTATATATTTGTGAGCAGATCTAAGTTAACATACCAGTAGAAGAAATATTAGAATCTAATAATTAAATAAATTTTCAAAAAATAAAATAAAAATTAATTCAGTATTATAATTCAAAATTCGTAAATAGTTATTTAAGTTAAGGTTTATGCTCTAAGGTAGTAAGGTCATTTATAATTTTAATAATATTTAAAAAAAATCTATATCTCTTATCAGTATATAGTGTTCTACAATAAAATTAATATATTTCACTTTTAAAACGCAGGCGTTTTAGATTTTCTCATTGTGTTTTACACCTTAGTGCCTCAAACTTAAGTGAACCTGTATGCGTGCCCAGATATTGTGGAATTACTACTCTACATCTCAAATAACTTGAAAAACAATTTTGATGGGTAAGTAAATTTCTACTTCTCATTCGTACATTCGCACCTTTTTTACATTAATTTAGTTGCTAACTTCATATAATTAGAGACTTAAACGTCCGTCCATATTAATAACGAATAGAGTAATTCGTGGCTCTTATGCAATTCGTGCTTATAGGTAATTTTGGTTGCATCCATATAGACTAATATATTATATATTACAATAATTATGACTTCTACCACTCTAAAAACCGTTTTATCTTTAATGACCACCCGAACCACCTCTACTTTTTCAGTAAAATTGCCTAATCCGCCATCTCCTTCATCCAGCCCCCTAAAGGTAAAAAAGCCCCTTAAAACCTAAAGGTTTTTCATAAGGCTTTGTCTGAATTGAGTAAAACACAAGAAGCAACTTTGGTTCAATGTAAGTCACTATGAAAACCTTAAGATAAGAAATTTACCGAGCTTAAAGAAAGTATAATTAATCTTCTAACAACCGCGATCGGACATCTAAAATCAGAAAATGCTACGCTTCGTAGTAATTTTTCCGACCTTAACCTACGTATACAAACCCTTGACTACGACTAACATTCATGATAACTCCAATGCTGACCAACTATCGATCTTACTGTTTTTATCAGAACGGGAGAGGTGCTTACGTAATATTATTGTCCATGGTATCCCCAAATCTTCCGTAACTCTGTCAGCAGAATATCCAGCGATGCCGTAATTTTTTCTAAGACATTACTATCCTACCTTACATCTTTACCTATTATTCTTAAATCAATTAGGCTTGGTAAACCTACTAATAGAGTTTACCGAACATTAAAAGTATTTCTCTTGTCGAAAAAAAAACTGCCCATAAATTTATTTTGGATTGCAATGCGGATATGAGAACTTGTCCTACAAACAGCAACATTCGATCTGTCTCGATATCTCGTGATCGTACCCTTCGTGAACGGGAGGATATACGTCGGATCTACGCTGATTTAGATAGTCGCAAAAATAATGGTGAAATGAATATCGCGATAAAATATAGAAATGGAATACCTTTTATTGTTTAAAGTTTCCACCTCACGAGTGTCTCATGCAACGAGTCAGCCTTCTGACTTTCCACGTTCTACTCTATTAAATACTAACAATCTTAAACTTTCAGTGGTCCTCAGAGTGTCTTCGTGCTGATATAATCTACTTACTTATGCCTACCAGTCAACATGCTGCTCATACCTCACTTCAAGCACTCACTTATATTCCACTGCTCGCATTTATTGTCACGCAATAGAGTAACTTTACCCTCTTTTTTAATGCATTTTAATCATTTTAAAACAATACATTCTAAAACTGTCAATAACATGTCTGTAAAATGTATATGTAAATATTGTATTTTATACTCCTACTTCATCATCCATTCCTATTATACTTCTTACCTCATTATCTACTATCAAAATTTTTGAGGTCTTAGGACTAAGCTTGATAACATTACAATGAAATTTCCTATATTTAGCTTATATGATGTTTTTATTCTATCCGAAGCATGGCTAATTCGTTTGTTTTGAAGTTCTTGATCCTAAGCTATACAAATTTAGATTTGACAGAAATAATATCACAAGTACTTATTCTCGTGGTGGAGGAGTTCTCATTTCTATCAAATCTAACTACCATGTTTCCCTGGGTTCTTCTTTTTTAAATAGTGTTGAACATATTTTCATATTACTGTCAATACATTAATTTAAAATTCTTTTGGGAGTTGTTTACCTAGCACCTAATACTAGGTAGGTACTCGTTTGTTTACCAGTCACATGTCTCTTCAGTTTAATAGTTAATTTCCATATAGTCCCCTCAGATTTGTATTGCTATGTGGTGACTACAACATTCCCAATATTGATTAACAAGTTCCCTTGTTGAACTAAGATTTAATGCATCAGGCACTTACTCTGCATCCTCGGTCATAACGGGATTCTTTTTTCCTCCTCAACTTCTTCACTTCAACAAAGTCTGAAATTCCATTCATGGCTTTTTCGACCTAGTTTTTTCTGACCATTCTGACCTTTCTGTTAAACTAGCAGCTGCTCCTTTAGTGAAAATAGATTATTTCATTATTAGATAATTTGACTGGCCAAACACCTTATAACAATACAATATTAATGACGCTGTTTCAGTTTTTAATGATAATTCGCTGCATTACATTGAAACTTGTATTCCGTTACGTTTCTTCAAAGATTACAGGTTTCCCAAATGGATGTCTAGGGAGCTTAGAAATCTTATTTTAAGTAAAAAAGATCCATCTCACATATAAAAAAAAATTGGATATCTTAGAGACTATAATAGGTTTTTGGAACTTAAAGCTAAATGCAAGCGGCTCTTTACATTATATTATTAGACATATATACATTAAACAGAGCATTGCCTACTAGTTCATCTGAAAAATAAGTTATGGAAGTACGTTTGTGACCTTAAACAACACTCTTCTATTTAGTGCATTACATTGACTCCTCTTCTAGCAATAATCTTCAATCTTCTTTACTATTCTCCTACTAACTATTTTTGTTTTGTTTTTATAGTTTCAAAATAATATCTCCATCAGCCGAAAACTTATATATATTTCCATTTGATCTCCCATTTAATGTGTACTTTACACCAGATCAAATCCTCTAAGCTCTTGAGAGCCTACAACCTTATTACCATAAGTAGAGCTCTCAACGTTTTAGGTTTTGTTAAACGCAACACTCAACTCTTTACCTCAATCAGCTGTCTCCGCAAACTTTATTTTTCACTATTCAAATACGAGGCTGTTGTTTAGCACCTCTATCTATCCAAGGGCATAGTTCGAATCGATAGAGTGCAAAATAAATTTTTTGCGTATACCGAATTTAAATTAAAGATTCCAATTCTTTCTCACGACTATACTACTATTTGAAATCTTCTAAATATTGAAACTCTTTTTCTACACCGCGCCGGGTGCAAGCGGCCCAAAATTTCCTCAGATATCCAACTTTATAAATGCTCTCAAACTTCTTTTTGTTATAAATTTTAAAGTTCCTTCTTATACCACCCGAAATCCATCTCCTCTTTCTATACCTACCCATACTACTTCTTATGAACACAACCATCCGCTACACCGGATGATTTGTGTTACTGATTGCTACTAATTGATCTTGTACTTTATTTATTATTATTTATTATTATTCATTACTTACTTGATTTTCATTGTAACCTTTTTATTGTTATCTATATACGTATATATTTCTTTTTTTATAATTACTTTTAATTTCTATTCTACTTATTAAGTCGTCATATGAACACTGCCGTCAAAGCGTTATATTTTTATATAAATAAAAATAAAAAAAAAAAACGTTTTTTTGAAGATTTTTTTTATATTCTTGTGTAAAATTATAATATAATAATGATTTTAATAAATCATTTGTCATGATATACACAAACAATTGATACTTAAACGTTATACCTAATATTATGTTATAAACCATTTGAAAACTTATGGAAAACAAGGACATAAATAGTAAACCAACCTTATATTTTTGTTATTTAGTAAAACTATAACGCCCTCCCCCAACATACATAATGTTATTTTACATATTCCACTGCGCACAGGTAAACAACATTACTAAAACATCAATATCTAAATAATAATTATATTATAAAGATAAAGCCGATCAGTAGAAGGTGGAAACACTTCATTCATTGGGTAAGATACTGGTGGTGGATGTAATGAATTTAAAATAATGATAAATCATTTACTTCGATAAAACAATTCTGATCGAAGCTTCGGTGTATGTAACATGATTATTACTGTTGGTAATAACTAAAATTAACTTTTTTATGACGAAAAAACTTAAATACTTATTAAAAATTACTATAAATAGCCTAAAATTGGGAAAAGATGTCTAAAATCATTACGTAAATATTGTATTTATATGTATTTTAAGATTAAGATTAAGATACTTCAAGATTTGATGGCCATTATTTATGGAATTACAAAGAAAAATCTATATTCGATTTTAACAAAATCGTCCTTTTACTGTTTTTTTTAAATTTGTTGATGGATTTTTCTTATCCATTTATCACAAAAATATCCAAATATGACCTTTCTAAAGTACCAACTTAATGCAATTTGCTACCAGAAATTAGTGTGAACTAAGAGAATCTACTACACTTATACAATATAAATATAGCGGCGTGTCCAAAAAATATTGTCTGGCACAGCTAAATAAAAAAAAATAATAGTAATAATTATTAGAATAAATGACGCCTTAAAATGTATAAATGATATGTTGCATATGAATGCATATATTTTAAATAAGAGCAGTTCTGTGCAATTTCTACATCATATGATTTAATAAATTACATAGCTCCAGAGATTGAATATTTTTTTATTATAATTTTTTATTTTAGTATACATGAAAAGTAACTTTTAACTTACCAGGCTTCCAAAAATTGGTGATGTCACGAACGATACCAGTTCGAAAATTCCGAAAACTAAACCGTATTCTGAGGCCGTGCATCCTTTTTTCTCAGCCTGGAAAATAGATTATATAATAAATAATATTGTTCAAAAAATAAAATAAATGTATTTAATATTTACACAAATATTTGATCTTAAAACTTAATAAAAACATGGAATCTACTATATAAAAATATAATAATAAAGCTTCATTCCTTAAAATATTAATCACAATATATGTACAATCAACAATAATTTCATTGATATATAATAAAGTATAAGTATGAACACGATCTTAACAACACTTTAAGAAAAAATATATTCTTATTATATTATATATATTCTAGTTTGAGTGTAACCTATCGAATGCACTTTTTGTTTTATACCTAAATATGTATATACTTTAACATTTCAAATTATTTATAATTTTAAATGTACGATTTTACATAATCTAAGGACATTAAGTACTTTAATATAATATTTAAACCATATAAGGTTTAATAATAAACAAAATAAAAAATAAAATAAAATAAAATAAATATATAGTTGTATACGAACACGCGTGAAAAGAAGATCCAATGTAAAATAATATACTTTATATTCTGTGATTACGATTGAGAACAAAAATATTCGACGGTGCACTAAATAATTATTTGTGAATACAAAAAAGTGTTTTAACCATTTGTTATTTTTTAATTTTAAACAAATTAATAATGTTTTGAATAAAAATAATATTTTGCTCGACTATGTCATAATAAACTCTAATTCTTGTACTGTATCATTTAATATTATAACTATTCTAAATGTTGATTTACATCACCCTACACTTATTATTAATTATTCTTCACCATATCATAGTATTAACAATCTAACCAATTATGAAAATATATATGACTGGAATAAAGCAAATTATAAACTAATAACTACTAAAATAGGCGGTATAAATTGAAACAATATCCATCAGATAACGATATAAATATTAATGTAAGTTTTATTTTATATATAAAATTATATATTTAAATTATTTAATTAAAATAATTTATTATTTAAATTACAATATTTTATCCAAATATTTTTTCAATCATAAATGATTGTGTTCTAACATTTACATTATCTAATCATTCGAATTTCTCTTTATGGTTTAGCCATGAATTAAAATGGATTATCATTTAGTTTTTAAGAAATCGAATAATATTTCAGATTATATTAAATTTTCTAACTTAAGAAAAAAAGTCAAAAATAATAAGAGATAGAGACTATACTAATTATATAAACAATGTACAAAATTCTATATACAATAATCCTAAATATTTTTGGAAATTTTTTATAGACAAAAAATCGGAAAACACATTTCTGAATAATGTTAATTATAACAATGTAAATGCCGATAAGGGAAAAGATATAGTTGACCTTTTTGGTAAATCTTTCTCCAGTGTATATAAAAAACCCTTATCAAATATGACACTAGTCAATCAGACTATTGAATATTCTTTTTGTATCAGTAATATTAAGATATCACTTACGGACGTCATAGATCAACTCAATAATTTAAAAGCAAATTTGTCGATGGGCTCTGACAATTTATCAGTCAAATTTTTATATGAATGTCTCTTTATTCTTGCACCTTTTATGACTTGTCTTTTTAATCAGTCTTTAGAATTGGGTATATTTCCATCCATCTGGAAAACTGTATATATCCTCCAATCTTCAGGAAAGGTGATCGTTCTTTTGTAAAAAAAATTACCACCCTATTTCAAAGATTTCAATAGAACAAAAAATATTTTCGAATTTAATGAATAAAGCAAAATACCAAATCATAAACAGTTTCTTATTTAATGTTCAACATGGCTTCGTAAAGGACGATGTACTAGAACGAATTTGACTGTATTTAAACACAAAATTATTGAGTTTTTTTCAACTGGTTCTCCAATGAATACGGTTTTTACAGATTTAGAAAAAGCATTTGATAGTGTTGACCATTCACTACTTATAATTAAGCTGAAATGTTTTAGTTTTAATGACCTATTATTATCTTGGCTTACTTCCTTTTTAACTAATAAAGTCCAGATCGGGAAATTAAAACATTTTCTATCAAAACCTATCCATGTTATTTCTGGTGTCCCACAAGGTGATCATCCTACACCAACATTGTTTTTATTATTTATAAATGATAATAAATCGATAAAACACTCTAATATTCTATTGTTTGCTGATGATGCCAAAATATTTAATAAAATAGATTCTATCCGTGATTGCATTCATTTACAAGAAGACTTAACAAATGTTACTAATTGGTGTATTTTAAAGGGTTATGTATTAACATTAACAAACGCAAAGTATTAACTTTCAGTATCAATAAAATTAGCATTGATTATGATTATAAACTAAATTGTATCTCTATAGAATAAGTTAAGTCATTTGTCGACCTAGGTATTACTTTTAACTCTAGGCTATGTTTCAACAGTCTTATATGACAAAATAACAAATAAAGCCTTCTTATATTTAGGTTTTATTATGCATACATGTTCTAATTTTAATAAATACAATGTTTTATGAAATTTATATTTTGCATTTGTGATATTTTAGTTAGAATATGCCTCTCTTATTTGGTTCTCAGATAAAATTTGTACAATTTAAGATCTCAAAGCAGTTCAAAATCATTTTCTCAGTTTTCTATCATTTAAATTCAAAGTTGAACACCTACGACATACCACTGAGTATAATGGAATATTAACATATTTTAATTTAGAATCATATATATAATCAATTACCTCCACTATACATTCTTATCAAAACTATTAAATAATTTCATAGATTGTCCTTACTTGTTGTCACGATTAATTTTTCGAATTAATATTAAATCTACTAGAAATTACTAGAAATATTGACTGTTTTTTATTTAATAATGTTTCTAAGAATTATTTAAGATCTTCTCCTGCTAATATACTGATGGCCATAGGGAATACTATTGGAGTAAATTTTAGTTGATTGTGTATTACGTATTATAAAAATATGATACTTTATGTTTATATTTTATTTTATTTATAAAAATTGGATTTTTAATGTTAATTTAAATGTTAAATAAATGTTAATTTATATACAACACAATGTATTTATATATAGATTATTTTGATAATATTTGAAAATAAATGAAATTTTTCTCCGTAAATAAATAAATAAATAAATAAATTATTGTAATCAATAAAACCAATTAAAACAATTTTATTTAAAAATGCTACTTAAAAACTGAAATAATATTATATGTTTGTGTAGATAAATTTTAGAATTAATTAAAGGACTCTATATACGCATTTGCCGTCTCCGTCTAACCAGCTGAAAATATATGAAATTTATGTTGGACATTATTATCACAACTATTCAAATATTAGAGTTAATTTACCTATTAACACATTTATAGACAAGATCATTATCTAGGCTGTAGCGTCGTCTATTTTTTCTTTTAATTTTGTTAAGAAATATAAATATTTCTAAATCCCAATAATTTAAATATCACGTAAAGCGTCATATCCGAGTGTTATTATTAATAAATTTCCCATTACACTTATATCAATCCTGTTTTACCGTATAGGTACCAATTTTGTATCTATATTATATTTTAACTTTAATTTACACATTTGCGTTTTTGTATTAGTTTTTCTTCAAGATTTTTAGATTAAATTTAATATATAATATATGTATATATCAATATGAAGGTATAAATTGTTCCTGGAAAATCGTCAAAATCAACGTCATATCTTAAAGTAATATTAATCTTAATGGCAACTGTGATATTGTTGAACTACTGTGGGCCCAGTCGATTTCCATACTTGGTTTTATTAGGTACTACTAAAGTAAAAAAACTCACTTCATGTAAACAAGTTTTTGGATATAGAATAAGTACTTTAAACTTATAATAATAATGCTGCTACTACGTATTTCCTAGTTGCTGTGCAAACCTGTGTTACGTGTTCAAATGAATTTTTTAAGCATTTATTTTTTTAACAATTAACACAAAACAAAACAAAATAATAATCATAAAACCCTATTTTATTTATTTTTCCGGGACCTCTATTTTACGGATCTTAAACCTATAAAACTGTATATTATTATTTTATAAATAAAAAAATAAAAATAAAATAAAATATTATATAACTCGAAATAATTTTATCTTATCGCTAATTAATATAATAATATGCTAGGTTACTCGTTCATGTCTAAGATTCACCTTAATCATAGTTTTTAGTTTAACTTAAACCTCAAATAAATAACAATTATTATTGATATAGGTATACCGATTTGAAAACGTCACTATTCAAATGCTTAAAAATAAACATTTACAATTCGGTGAGATCGAACGTGTTTTTACTTACGTGTGTGAATACAAACTTTTATAATCCCGTATTTAATTATTTACATTTTACGCTTAATTGTTACGTTTCAAAAATATAACGAGCTTCAGGTTCGGACTGAGTTTTGGTTATAGTTATGAGCCCCATTAAATAATGATAATATTAATATATTTTGATAATTTATCTACACAAATGTTGTTCTTCGGGCCATATATCAATTTATTGAATTATTATTTCATATTCCTCAGTTGTAGTCAAAAATTCTAAAGAATTAATCTCTTTTTTAAAATTCTACAGAAGATCCTATTTACATTTTTTTGTTAAATATGTTATTATTATTATTATATACTTATATTAAAAGGAATCTTTTCTTTTCTTAACTATCCAAATTTTTGAACTTTGTTCTCTTTGAAATGTACGTATTTATCGCTAAGAAATGGCAATTAAGTCAGAATTTAGAGGTCGAACTTCATTTAAAAGTTATAGCAATTTGAATTTGAAATTCATAAGTAGACTCTAAAATAACATATTTTACGCTGCATTTTAGTATTGAAATGTTTATATCCGACGTGGTTTTTGCAAACAATCGGGGGATATTTTTGATTTAAACTAATAAAAATTCGAATCTATTTAAAATCTAAATTAAGATCAACCTCCAAATTATAATTTCACCGTCATTTTTCAGCAATAAAGATGTATTTTTCGTGAAAAAAAGTGGAAAAATCGAATGGTCCGGTAAAGTAAAAAAGATATGTTATAAATCGATACAAAAATACCTATATTATTGTCGACGCACAACAATTAGTAGAATGTAATGGTACTCACTTCTTCCGGGAAAAAAGGCGCCTGTATAGATATGCAAATAGCGAAACAAAAGTTCACAGACCCGACCACGATCAATTTTATCCATTCGGACAGCGTAAACTTCATGGCGCTACGTTGGAGTCGGTGTGGGTCGTGTCGTTATTGTAGATGGTGGTGGTGGTCCGAATATAATATGATATTACGAGTGATTTAGCCCACGATATATTATATGCAAACTGTGTAGTACGAACTTTGTGCTCCGAACATGAACCACCTTGTTTCCCCAATATTTGATGAAGAATAATACAAAAAAAAAAAGAAAATAGTAAATTACTTTGTGGATGATTTGAGGAAAAAAATTAAAACTAAAAATTCTATTGGGATTAATTATAAATTTTTTCAGGGTACATTAATACAAGTTAAACAGATTCGAAAAATGTAATATAACGTGTTGTAATTAAAATGAGCAGAGGGTATGTACTAAATACCGCATCCGAATGAAACACGCACACTGAACGCGAGGACGAATTTTACCGATCGCGCGCTACACGCTGCACCAGTTCGACGACTGACAACAACGACGATGTGTATTATACAGCAGGTTTATCAATAAGAATTGTTTCATCATTAATACTATTTGTATTGTATTTTAATAAGAGATATAGTATGTGGAGTCCTAAAAATAATATAGGCGAGTATTTCCATCTTGGATTTTGGCGGGGAAAATGAGCGAGAGGAAATAAAGTAATTGGGATGAAGTGGCTAGTACCAGCCTGACAAGGGAAATTGGGATAGGTATACAATCATATATTCAGGAACGACTAGTATCTAAAAGGAATGGTGTACGTCACATATATTTTAGGAAGAGAGAAGAGCATTATAATATAGCTTAAGGGTAAAAAGAACAAATCATAAATTGATTATTATATACGGAAGAGAGGAGGTTTAAAATAATGTAAGGACTGTCTGATATCTTCACCATGTAAAAGTTTCCGTAGGACCCATCGGCATAAAATTAATATTAAAAACAATTACATTTTTCGGGCATAATATTTTTGACTAGCAACCGTACTGCCACTTTACGCCGTGAAGGGGTTGGACAGATAAAACTAATTACATGAAAATTCTACGTTGTTTGAGCGACGAGCCACGTAGGCAACACAACAGACACGACGACGAAGATGAAAGGGAAACCAAACTTAAAACTACGGGAAAAGGAAATTGAATTTACAGTATTCCAACACTTAAAATTAAACATTAAAATCACACTTACCGAAGAATCTTATAACTTTGGTAAATGGTAACTCGGGGTTAGGTACCGGGTTATCGGGGATGTGGACTTGGACGACCTGAATTGCCTCTCACCTACCACTTGGTGCTGGCCGACTTACGTGTGAGCCTGGTACCAATCCATTCACATGCGAAAAATCGACGATAGTACACAAGACACAGCAATGTGAAAGAAAAACTTAACTTGGTTAGAGTAACGGGGTTATTTTAATGTTTAAAGAATTAATTTACAATAAAATAGGTAAGTATGTAAGCACACTACGAAAATATTGTATGCCTCAATGGCGAATAACACTTTATAATAATAAATTATATTTTTATATGGCCGATTTAATATCAGGACGTAAAGATTTATAAAAAAGGCTTTATCAAAACAATTATAATAAATATTATGCCTCAATGACGAACAACAAAAACAACACGATTTCAACACTAAGTTATAACTGTACAAGAACAACAATTGGGCGTGGGCCGTGTAATAATAGGAAAGGTACGAAAAACAATATCAATGAAAACTAACATTAATTAAAATTCACAAAGTGATTAGGACAAGAACGAAGACAACAGATAAAGACGGGTCGTTGCCGTGCTGATGTCACGTAATACGTTATAGCCTGAAAAAATATATTTTATAGTATGGTATAACGAAAAGGGGATTAACAAAGAGATTAATATAAATAAGAAACCGAGAATTAGGTGGTAGAAATCAACGGTGAGAATGAAAAGGTATTTACAAAAAAATCTGATTGAAACATTGATGTGAAACATGAAAGGAAATATAAATGAAATATGAAAAAAGGTAGCAAAGGGTGTTAATAAGATTTCTAAACAAATCGTTTGTAAGAATAGATATAGTACATCAAAGAATGAAAGTGCGGCAAGTAAAGCTAAATTAAGAAAATACGATAAGACGTAAGAGAGGTCAGGAACAAATGAAGGGGATAATAATTGTACAGGCTGGCTAAGGAAAGACAAAAACAATCGTTTAGTGACTTTACAAACGTTTGTTGTATAAACAGTGATGATAGGAGAGTGTTAACACAGAGCATGGAAGTGATAAAGAGATGGAAAGAATATTTTGAGGGATTATTAAATGAAGAATTTGAGTATGATGCATATAATCAGGGAAGAGAAATTGTGGAATGCTGTTGGAAAAATTAAAAAGGTGCACTTCGCTACTGGGCAGGTTACTTTTGGAAGATGTATTGTATTTGAAAGCAATGATAAATTATTGAATTTAATAAAACGATTCTGAGCGTACCTTCAGTGTCGTATATATAACTCTTAGTATTAATTAATACTCAGTACCTACCTATGTTCAACATTATAATGAAGATCAAATGTAGAAATAAAAATATAAAATTTATTTGAATTTCTTCATTTGAATTACAATTAACTTTTTAAATTTTATAATGTTACATACCTATATTATATTATTTCAGTACATATTGTAGTATATTATCCGAATAAACATGCTTTTATTTTAGCCAGGTACACACTTTGTTGAATTCCAATAACTTGAAAATTGCACTTTGGTAACTAACAAATATAATAAAATATAAATCACATAATAATATTAAAATGTCAGTATACATTGTATAATAAAAAATACAGTTACAGAAATGGCAGAAAACCAGAAAAAGACCGTTTGGGTAGAGTATAAAAGTTCATTAAAGCAGCAAAAAGTGCAGCGACTAAAGCTAAATTAGGAAAAAATTAAGAGATGTATGAAAGGTTAGAAATAAATTGAGATGAAATTTTATATCCTGGTTAAGGAAAGAGAAAAAAATCCAGGGACTGTGTTAACGAAGGACAAGAAAGTGATAATGAGACGGAAAAAATATTCTTAAATGAAAAGTTTCCGAAAGAGGCAATTTATGGAGTTAAGTGGAATTTGGCTATGGTGGATGAACAGAAGAAATAGGGAAAGACAATAAATAAAGTGGAGTGAGGATGTAGTGGTTGAGGTTGAGAGGTATCAAGTATTTAGGTGCATTATATAGAAAGATTAGGGCTTTGAAGAGGATACTAGTTGACGGAAAGAATCTAGAAGTGTGAAAGAAGTGTTGTGTGGTATCAATTTTTAAGGGTAAAGAAGATGTACAGATATGTGGACATTATAGAGGGATGAAACTTATCAGTTATAGTATGAAGATTTGGAGGAAAAAAATAGCTAAAAGTGTAAGAAGTGAGATAATTGTTACTAAAAATCAGTTTGGGTTTATGACTGGGAGGTCAACAATGGAGCCAATATTTTGTGTAAGACAGATTCCAGAGAAGTAAAGAGAAAGAAAAAATAAATTGTTAATGTGAGATATTTTCGACGAATCAACATTAAAATGATTGGCAGTTCCATTCCTTCATGTTTTGCTGAGTTAAAATGTTTAGATACTCCCTTGCTTAAAAAAATCAGCATATTTATGTATTATTTTATTATCAGCCAAGTGTTTGATCCCCGACAATGTCAATAATGCTTATGGTTTGGTCACTCCCCAAAATATTACTGCGGAAAAATACACTATGGTCATTGTGGTGAACCGGATCAAAATATCCCTTCATGTAAGGTCCTTGAATCTACCCTTCCTATTTGTGTCAATTTAAATCTCTAACATCTAGTTACTGATCGATATTACAATGAACGGATGTCCCAAAAATAAATAAAGAAGATAATGGAAGCAACCAAATTAAAAAAAATTCTGCAGTTAATTCCACATTTTCGTTTGCTTAAAATGATTCAAACATTAATAAAAGCAATATTACAAAAGAACCCGATATTTTACATTCGATTACAGTTTTTGCTCCATCATATTTCCTTTCTATCCCTTCTTTTAGACTCCCTCCTCAAAAAAGAAAATATAAACTCTATCATTCTTCAGATTCTTGAACTCTTCCCTAAATAATAATACGAAGGATTTGGACTCGAGTTTAATTGCTTCGTTTGTTTATTCACTTTCAAAAACCTTATTCTTAGCTAACTCTACTGTTATTACCTCCTCGTTCTCCACAATACATTCCTTAATTGAGTTCACTGTTCTAATATATTATCTTCCCTGTCGGGTGATGATGAAACTTACCTAATAATCTAAAATATCTGCATTAATTTTTATTCGGGCGTGCCCCTCTCCGGAACACCAGTGGACACGTGACAGTGATATACTGTCACTCTATGTTTGTGCCGTTTATACATTTGCACTGCTTATACGCATTGTTTAGTATTTCCCAATTCAGTAGATTTTCCAGTTTATATTCCAAGTCTTAAATTATTAATATTTTTATTATTAATAAATAGGCAGGTGCCTAAGAGATAACGAGATAACGTACTTGCAATAAAAATTTTAATTTAAAAATAGCTAACAAAAAACCAAGATAAAAAGTTATAATAAAAATAAAACAAGGAAAAGTATATACATATATATACATACGATCACATAAAAAAAAAAAAGTGTGCTAGGAAAGAGATATTAGAGTTCGCTAATCGTATAACTCAATTAAAGGGTTCCTTATATAAGTAGTTCGTACCATTAAAGGAAACAGAGAATTCCTGATGATATCTAACTAGAAGTTTTGGAGTGTGTATGATAAGGATAGAAAATTGGTTCTAAATGGTAACAATTCCCAATGTATAATATTAATAAATATTAGTTTTTGATTTAAAATTAAATATTGAGTAATTATTTAACTAATATTAAAATACAAATATTTCATGTACAATCATTATTCAATATTTATAATTATTAAAAAATAAATATTAAAACTAAAATCAATAATTAATAATTAATAAACATTTATTATTTAATACTATACAATATTGTTAAATTATTATATATTAATATTTATATTTAATATTATATAGTACCTACTAGCTATATATCGAATTTGCAGTTATAGACTTAAAATATATAGGTACAAAATGAATTACGCGGCTTTACAATTCGCTCATGAATAGTCTAACTATTTAATTAGTGGTTTTTATGGCTAATAGTTTGTGCTAGGCGTTGAATAAATATTGACCTCCTATCCCCTCTTTCTTCTTAAGTTGAATTTCAAAAATCTTTTCTTAGTGGTAGTCGATGTCATTAAAGGAATAATCAGGAATGATCCTTTACGTCACTAACCCCATATTGCAACTTTTTCCATTTAGATCGATCAGATATTCTGCGACCGCCCAATATGTCATTTACTAAGTACTGTATTTATATACCTGCAGTGTCGACTAAAAAGTAATCCTCAATAGTAGTCTGATATGTAGAATATAGATTTTTTGAGACAGAATGTCCAGAGTTTAAGTCCTGACTAGTTGGAAATTGTTGCACGAAACTTGTCTTTTTTTCTGATGTCTATAAAATATATATTAACATTTAAATTTCGTTCATTTAATTAAAATCCTATGAATACAAAACTAAAACTAAATAAAAAATGAACATTTATAAAATATTGAATATTGGAATTTTAATGTTTATTAAATATTTAATAAATATTTTTTACTACTATTGGGATGTATTTAAATATGATATTTTTTATTTTTCCAGTAGTTTCCTTAAGCTTGAAAAAAAATGCATACTGTATATAAAATGAGATATACAATATATTTTTATTCAATAGAGCATTCCATGCGATTATGAAAAAATATAGTTTTTTTACTATATGCTTTGCTGAAATCATATATGTCTGATTATTATTTATAATTGTAATATATATAATTTATAATAAATATTATTAACAATTAATGATATCTTCAAATATGCGTATTATATAATTCAATATAATGTAAAAAATTCAGAAGATACGTTCATAAGATGTGTTACATTGACTGCGATATAGACATTATAATTTTATAATCATATTCTTTCATAAAATCTATAAAATCTATTATTGTATGTATAGTACTTTGAGCTTTATTTGGACTGGCCACTTATTGTTTCATTATAAAGTACACCAAGAACGACATGCTTAGTAATATGAGACCCATGGCCAGAAATGGCAGTAAAAATCCACCAACCTATTAGTATATTATAAAAAAAAATACCTCCATATGTATGTAGTAGGACAACAATATAATATATGCAATATTACATAAAAAAATGTACATAAATAAAACTTACGTCAAACAGCAGAGCGCCAAGAGACGTGCCGACAATAACTCGCAATTCCGTTAAATACTTGGAGAGCAGACTAAATAAAAAAAATTATATATATATAAATATATTATTCGTATTTATTATTATTATAATTGGTTATTATATGTCCCTGTGGAGGGGGCTAAGAATACCTCCACGGTTTCCTCATGCCTGTCGTAGAAGTCGACTAATTGAGGTTGCGTCAGGTCGACAGCCGGCATAAAACTTGTCAAAAAGTATGAGAAGTATTA
>JAIPRL010005443.1:0-32119 GCA_025469235.1 Pemphigus obesinymphae | reverse complement strand
CTTTACTTTCCAGAGCTTCCCTCCACTCTTCAAGTCTACCATTCACTTCCTCGGGACTTTCTCCTATCAGTACTATATCATCTGCAAACAACATACACCATGGTACCTCCCCCTGTATATCCTTTGTATCTCACCTATTACCAGGAAAAATAAGTAAGGCCTTAAAGCCGAACCCTGATTTACCCCCACTCTGACCCTAAAATCCTCAGTTTCTCCACACAAACTTCTCACTCTTGTACTCGCCCCTTCATACATATCTTCAATTATGTTCACATACACCTTTGGTAATCCTTTCTTCATTAATGGCCACTTTAAGATCTCCCTAGGAACCCTATCATAAGCCTTCTCTAGATCAATAAATACCATACACAATTTATTTTTCCTATCTCTGTACTTCTCTACAATCTGTTTCACACAAAATATTGGCTCCATTGTTGACCTGCCAGGCATAAGCCAAAACTGATTTCTTGTAACAGTTCTCTCACCTCTTACACTTTTATCTATTATATTTTTCCAAATCTATATACTGTGGCTAATACAGTGGCCCATAAGTTTTATCCCTCTATAATTTCCACAATCCTGTACATCTCCTTTACACTTGAATATTGGTACTACACAACTCTTCTTCCAAGCTTCTCGAATTTTTCCTTCTACTAGTATCTTATTAAAGAACTTTGTCAGCCATTGTATACCTAAACTTCCTAATAATTTCCATACTTCTACTGGGACTTCATCCGGTCCCACCGCTTTCTTATTTTTCATTTTTCTCACGGTACTCCACACTTCCACTTCCCTTATTAATTCTACCATACCCAAATTCCACTCTACCCGATCAATTGCCTCTCTTGGAAATTCTTCATTTAATAATCCCTCAAAATAGTCTTTCCATCTCTTTATTACTTCTTTTTCCTTTGTTAACACCCTCCTATCCTCATCTTTTATACACCAAACATTTTTAAAGTCCCTGGACTGTTTTTCTCTTTCCTTAGCCAGCCTGTACACTTCTTTTTCAGAGACGAATATAAATTGATTATATTTCTTACTTTAAATTTTCCTTCAAAGTTATAGCTTTTATCGTTCTCAAATCTTTCTAAAAGAACTATAGGCATGAAACCATCAATATTATTAGAGACATTGTTGGTTTTGGTTATATTTTCTGTGGTATGATCAAGTGTACTCTGATTCGCCTATAAATATTTACATTTAACATATAATTATTATCAAAACATATATGTAATTTTTCTTTATATTTAATATTTCAAATGTTGAATTTATTACCATTATTCTTGTAAATAACTCTTTAACATAATTGTATTTGTCATTTTCATCAAGTGTTTTTAAATTAACAACAGAACTCTGGGAAATATTAGATGTTTCAACTTTATTCTCTATGGTATGTTCAAGTGTTTTGTGATTCACCTAAAAATCATTAATTCCAATATAATTAGAAAAACATTTTTATAACTCCTTTTATTTTATATTTATATAAATGACTAGTTTGATTATCTTTTTCATTGTCGGGATAATGATAATCCCAAAAGTTTGAAACAAGTTTCAAATAATAACAAGAGTTTGAATAATACAATAATGTAACATGAAATATATAAAACATGCGGAAACATCCCAGAGGCGTTATCGGTTATTATCAAGGGAGCTGCATCCACAGTAGAAAATAAAAATACAATTTTAATATATTGTTATAGATACTTTATAAACCGATTCCACAGAAGATTTTTATTGAAGAGTAATAGGTTTTTGTTCATTTTGAAATGGTATTTACGAATTATGACAGCGAGTACCTAATGATTAGGTTCTAATTGATCAGTTTTACAACACACATCATGTCATTTTAAGTATGCTATATGCACCACACACATCAATGCAACTAATATTTATTACGATAGTATTTTCTTCAGTATTCTTTATTGTATTTTTCTATGATAATAGTAGTAATAATTATGGATAAGTTTTTTTTATTTCAAGTAGAAAACGTGATTGTTCAGAAGTGTCTTCATATATTGAAATGAAGAAATAAAAATACAGAAAATATAACGATAATTATTTGAATTTTGTTTTTATTAGCATAATTATTGTAAACGAAGAAAATCTTCAGTGTGTAATTTGTTTTAAAGTAATGATTATAGAAAGTAAGCTTCTAAATAAAATGAAACGCCATTTGGAGACATTCATGAAAATTTGGCACACAAACCATATGAATATTTCACATAAAAACTAAAATCAATGACTCAAGAAAAAAGTTATTTTCATAAAATAAGTTACAATTCCTTCTAAAGCTCTATTTTCTTCCTACAAAGTAGCCTGACAAATAGTAAAGAGTAAGAAACCATATACTATCGCAGAAAAACTAATTTTACCAGCTTGGACATGGTATCCATTATGATTGGGTATTCTGCTGCAATACTCAAAACTGTGCCATTATCGGATAACATTATTAGTCGTAGAATACAAGATATATTTATATTTGAGTACATGTGTATAATTTATTCAAATAAAATATGCTCCAAATCCACAGAAAATGTACTTTTTATTGTAAGCAAATACGTATTTTGGTAACGATTTTACCATCTTCAGTGCAAAACAATGACTAACATAATTTATTAGTAACATTAACCAAGTTAGTTTCTGTACAGTTAGATTCAGTGCTAGATATTTTGCCTCAGTGGTTGAAAGCGTTACTGACTTTTGTTTCTGTGAAGACCACATCACTATTCTGTTGCTTATTATAAACATGAATCCTGATATGGATCGGATTGTTATTGAGACTCCATGTCATGTCATTGTATCCACACAATAGAATCATAAATGAAACAATAATTTAATGTACCTACCCTTTAAATATTTAAATGCCTTTATCTTTTACCGTATTCCAATGTATCATCTGTGGTTTTTTAAGATAATAACTGACAAGGTTAACAGCAAATTTTATATCTCGTCTTGTAATTTGGCTTAGATACAAGCAGTGGCGTTTCCTGACTTTGAACATTGGATGTTAACGTATAATAGAAATGCATCCTTCCCCTTTTACATAAGAAAAATATGTATGCACAAAATATATTATAATATGCGACATTTTTGCATGTAAACTCAATAATAAGTATAACAGGTAAAATAAAATATAATATTATATTATAATATATACAGTATAATATACTTTTGATTTGTGTGATAAACTATATTTTACCACTGAAGTGAACATTGTACTCGTATGTTCAATGTACTACCTCATACCTGCATAAAGTCATAAATGGGTAGCTACGATATACACAATTTATTGAAAACAATACGACGGCACTTGGCATAGTCATATCTGGAAAGTCGTTGTTTCCAAAGTTAACGCCTTGGCCAGGTATTGGTTATGTACCAAAGTTATCCGACAGAAATACGATCATATACAATTATAGATATAAAGGTATCATGAAGCCGTTGATAAAATATTAAACGTCCTACAACACGTAAAGACACCACGGTCGAGTTTCGAGGCAAAAACCGGTTGTATTTGTTTTGTTGGTTCAATATATTTATTTGTGTTCCATAATATACCTACTAATAATAAATAGATCAACGACAATCGTTATATATTTTATATTATTTATACATTATGTAAACAATTGTACATAGTTTTTTATTTTTAAAATGCATATTTATTATAATCAAAATAATCATTGAACACGTAGATTTTGTAAGGCGTTAACACACACCTTGCACACCTAGAGTTAACGCCACTGGATACAAGCTTCCAACTTCCCTTGTTACATTGCTTTAAATTGTCTGAGCTTTATTAGTCTGGCTGCTGCTGCTATTGCTAGTATTAACCAAATAGAATCAAATTTTACAACTGGACTAAATGTTTCTTAAAAATTTATACCATACACTTGTTGTGAAGCCTTTTATTAATAACCTTGCTTTTAAACAATCAACTTCTTTAATTGCCTTCCATTTTGTCTAATATACCCAACCATTATTAAGTGTTTTATTTTAATTCTTTGATACGTCTACCAATTACCAAGTTTAATTTTTCTGCAATTATAACATTTTTTCATCCATTGCTTCCTCCCAATTTTCTACATTTTCAGATGTTACCACTTCCTTGTATGTTTTTGGATCAACACACTGAAAAAAATTGTTGTTCTATAAATGCTTAGGATTGTTTTGGATTTTTGTTCCATTCTTTAATTAAATTCATTTGACTTAGCTTTTTTCATATTTCTCTGATTATCTTCAGAATAATGTTGTTCTTTTGTAGTGTTATCTTCTTCAACTTGAATTTTTGAATAGTTTTCTGCTTGATTTAATATATATTTATTTTATTTATTTCTTAATGTGTAGATATGTCTTCTTTGAATATTACATCACTGTTTATTGAAACTTCTCTTCTATTAAAACATACACAACATCCTTTTTATGTTTCTGAGTATCCAATCTAACCTAACCCTTTTATATCCTTTTTGATCCCACTTGCAACAATTAATATATCTTTGGTAAATATTTTTTAATTGTTTATTTGAAGTGTTTTTTTAACCATAATTCATAAGGTGTTTTGCTCTTTTGACTGAGTTACCTGTACGATTTATTACATAAACTAAAGCGTTAACTGTTTCTGCCCAAAATGTCTTAAACAAGTTTTTGCTATATACTAGAGTTCTAGCTACTTCTATAATTGTTCACATTGACCGTTCTACTTTCCCATTTTGCTGAAATCTGTATAATACACTAGTTTCAAGTTTGTTACCAAATGTATTCAAAATAACTTTGATTTCAGTATTTTTATATTTTAAGCCACAATCATTTTTTGAAGTTTCCACTGAAATACTTGTCTGATTTTTATCATATTTAAAAAAAATTTAAGTTTGTCTTAAACTTCAGACTCATAGTAAAGTAAATATATACACTTTATTAGTCATTTTTAAATATAAAATAGTGTCTCCAAATGATTTTTCTTTCATAGGACACATATCACTGTTAATTATTTTAATGCCTTTATCTAAATATGCTCTGCACAAAAACAAATTTACCTTCAGTTCTGGTACAATGTAACACAATTGATAAATAATTTGATCAACCTATTTTTCACCTATTTTTATTTTAACGTTTATATCACCTTTTCTAATGGCCACAGTATTCTTACCATCTCTAATAGAAATTAGTACTTAAACATAAAATAGTTAACAAACTACTCTTTTTGACTTATTATGTGATTGCTAGCCCTTGAATCCACATACCATTTTTCTTCATCACTAATTTCCTAAATTTTTGTTTGTATTTAGAAAATTATCTAACGAAATAACATTTTTACTCTTTTTGATTTTTGAAAATAATACAATCACGTATCTAATGACCAGCCTTTTTGCAATTATCTTCATTTGATATTAAATCCCACACACTGTAGAAATACTTAGAGCTTGCAGGCAATGCCACTAGGGTTCAGATTTGAAGATGAATACCTCTTTTTTTTTTGGTAAATGATAGAATGACAATTATTATATAAAATGTGTTTAATTTCATTTCTATGCTAATAAATAAACATTATTTTAACTTTTTTTTGGTGGGAGGACGGAGTTCCCTATAAATGCATTTTTTTCGCTTTTTTTGTGTTAAATTATCCATTTATCACAATAATTTTGAACATTTTTACAGTAAAAATTGATAAAAGATTGCAAAGACATGACGTGTAACACATTGTTGATGTTATTGTAAAATAATTAGTAAGGACTAGACAGTATCCACATGTGTATACCTTATTATCGGTGATAGACATATTGATAAAGTACTCGTTAATTAATATGTGCATTTATCGAAATACCTATACTACCTATAGAAACTACTATTAAATTGTGTTCTTCAATAAGTAGATATTTAAGATTGTATGTTTATAATATATATAATAATATATTATTTGTAATCTTGAGGGTGACTGTCAGCAGCTATGTTTTAACTTTTAGTACAGGGGTCGGCAATAGGCGGCCCCCAAGCCATATCCGGCCCGCGGAGGGAAAATAACTGGATTGCTAAAAATATTATGAATAATTATTATAATATATAATAATATAAAAGTATAATGGTTTTCCGCAGATAATATTTTATCTATTTTCATGTTCTGTATCTGGAGATTACAATGCATAAACATTAGAGAAAGGACGACGAACATAGTCGGCCCTAACGAAAAAATATGGTCCAGAATTTTCGCATACGCCAGAATGCGCCCCACACACTACTCCTGTTGTTTTTATGTGTACAGCATAGGACATTTATTGGTTTTTCATTATTTTATACTAAACGGTAGAACTTATGAATAATTATTATAATACATTATTTTAAGACCAGATTTTCCTCTATTGAATGAATTAATTTTCAAGAATATACGATTACTAGATAGTATAATATAATTTAATTTTTTTTTCAATACCTCTCAATTGTATAGGTAATAATATATTTTCATTATATATTATGAATGAGTATTATCAACGTATCTCATGCATTGATTAATTAATCGTAAAAGTTGGATTGAAGTTACATATTTCATGTTAAAAATCAAATTAAAGTCGGGTATATATAGTTTTATCATGGTTTTGTCCATGATTAGCCCTCTATATAAAATGTCATATAATACATACACAGGCGTGCAGTTACGTAGTATAATGTAGGTATTGTCAATTAAAAATTTATTAATAAAATTCCTGACGAGTACCTAAGTATAATGAACGATGGATCTAAACTTCTGGTCGAAAATTTATTTCCATAAAAAAAAATTCAATCTTGCTTAAAATTAATTAGGTAATCAAATATTTTAACTATAATATGGGAATCTTTTTTCTAAGACCGTGTTTTTATTTTGTTATATTCTGTGATTTTTATACTTGTGAGTTGTGATAAAATTCGTACAGGATAACATATCTAGTCGTCATATATTTTTGAAAATTAATCCATTCGATAGAGGAATATCTGGTCTTAAAATAATGTATTATAATAATTATTCATAAGTTTTACCATTTAGGATAGAATAATGAAAAACCAATAAATGTCCTATACTGTACATATAAAAATGACAGTACTGTGTGGAGCGCATTCTGGGGGATGCGTCAAATCCGGACCATTTTATGTAGCATAATTCGGCGTCCTTTCTCCAATGTTCATGTTACAATGGTATTCATCATTTATCGCCGTTTACAATAATAATCACGATAACCAGATAACACTACACTGGAAATTATATCTACTGCTTGTAACACTTGATACCTAATATTATTCAGTTCGTATTAAATCGTTATCGTGTCGTGTCTGATGGGTTTAAACGAATTGTTAAATTTATAAATATTACTCGTGTGCAATCGAATATGTTTTCTAAAAAACGTTAAATTGACAATGAAAACAGAAAATTCCTTGCTGAGTGGACCATCAATATTGTTTCACATTGCCAGAAAGGGCTGGAGCCGTTCGAGTTTGTCTCATATGCAACAGTACCTACAGTTCCTGTAGTCAAATGTGCTAATTTAAAACGACATTATAAAACAATGCATAAAGATTTTAATAAATTTTCCTCGTGGCAGTGCAATGTGTCGCGATAAGCTCCACGCGTGTCTTTTGTCTTACAAAAATAGTACGACTATGTTAGTAAAAAGTATGAGTAGGCAAGAAGTCAGTAAAAGCTGCATTGCGTGTGTGTTGGACGTTATTTGCGATCTGATATCAAGTGTATCTGCTTTCCGCCGAAAACTTGAAATATTTGAACAAGATATTAAAAATCAAGATTTTGTTCATTTTCCAACAATACTTAAATATAAAAAGAATTCTGTTATAGACTGCGATGTGTTTTTAAGTTTTTTGCCAGACCATGGTGAAGAATTTAAGAGATTCAAAAACTTTGTAGAAATTGGAAAACTGTCGCAATTTTTAAAAAATCCTCACGAAGTTTCTCTAACTGGAGAATGGATTGATGTAACTACGAAATTGTTCAGGCTTCCAAAATCTACACTTAAAATGGAGATTATTGACTTACAAGAAGATATTTCATTGCAAATATACAAAATTGTATCTACAGAAGATTTTTGGGCAAAACATGTTTTGGATAAGTATACGAACTGTAAAACACTGGCCATAAAATTAGCTACTATGTTTGGCTACACATGTATATGTGAAACTTCGTTTTCCAAAATGACGTTTTTAAAGAATAAATATCGTTCAAGATTAACTGATCTCCATCTTGAAAACACTCTGCGCATTAGTTGTTCTTCAAGAGTTCAAATTTTAAAAAACTAGCTCAGACAAGAAATGTCATTTCTCTTATTAAACTATTTTATTTTTATATAAAATTGTATTATTATTAATATGAAAATTTATAATTTATATTATATTGAATAATTTACAAAAATAAATATATATATTTTTAGTGCTATACAAGCCATTAAAACCATTTGCACGCTTCAACCAAACTTCTCCGTACATTCTGGTAAATGGTATCCAATAGTAAAATTCCTCTGTAGTTTTCTACTTTAGCTGTGTTTCCTTTTTTTAAAAAACAGGCACACAATCACTGTATTCCAATCCTTAGGAATCTGCTCATTAACCCATATACTTTTAATTAATTTCTGTATGTGTATTGCTAGGTGTGGTCTAACCAACTTAAGAAGTTCTGTGTTAATGTTGTCTTCTCCCGGCGATTTATCGTTCTTAAGAAAGTTAATGATCACCTTGATTTCATCAAGATTTGGCTCCAGCAACTCCAGCTATACTGTGTCATATATTATTTGTTCGTACTTATCGCCCAAGCTCAGTGCTTGTAAGTTATTCAGCAACTGTTCAAAGTGTTCTTTAAAGAGATTATTTATGGCCCGTGTTCCAGTAATTAGGTTTCCATCATCAGACAGTGCAGTTTCGTGCTTTATATCCTTCCATATAATAATGACATTAATATTTTCAAAACCATACCTACAACGCGATCTGACGGACGAATTAGGGGATCACAAAAATTGCCAGTAGGCGATGTCGTGCCGGCAATAAAGAGCGTGGATCGCGAAATAAGATTAAGGAACCTAACTTTGACGACAAGCTGGGAGGGTTCGAAAGGGGAAAAAGACACGAACGAGTATATATTCCAAGAAAGGAAGACCACAAAAACAGTATATTAGAAGACCAAGAAGATCCAATAAAGACTAAAAGTAAAAACACCTATAAAAATCAAGACATGCAAAAGTGGCCGAACTGTACCAAAATGACGGGGATAACTTGCAGATATACCGGCCGATCGGAGAGCAGTAGGTACCCCATTTCCAATTTCTATTTTCTCAATATATTTTGATTAATACTATAGAGATAGGAAAATGGAAATATACCCATGTTATGCCCTCAATCAGACCGGCTTGCTGGAAAAATATTGTTGTGCGACCAACCCGGTAACTCTCCACTCTCTCACCTACCTTACCATCCACTGACCGCTGCTTCTACGAGTAAAGTCAGATCCTCTCCTTAAGGTCAATACATATACGAGCTATACCTTCCTCTCCTCTACAACGACCGCTACTTCTAAGAGGTAAGTCGTTTCTTTTCTCTTCGGCGACCTCTACTTATACGAGTTACGTCGCTTCTCTCCTTCCTTCCTTTACCGAAGACGTCGCCACATCGAATCCAGTCAACCGCGGATTCACCGGAGCGGCCAATCCAGTCAAGGAATGCATCAAGGACCATTCCAAACCACGTCGCCGGACAGAGACGAGCTCCCCGGACACCCTCTTAAACCGCCACCTATGGAGCAGTTCCATTGGCCGCATATCCGGACCACGACAGAGACCAGAAGCGAGATCCTAAGACACCTTCTTTCTCTGCTGAACACTGAGTGTGACCACCGGGCCATCCACCGCACTGAACTCGGGCGTCTCCCGGGAAGTGAGGTGAAACCCCGTGTCGGACCCATTCCACCACGGCCACCATATGGGATCCGACCACGTCGACGTCCAAACCCCAGCTCCACCAGGAATCATTGGCAGACCATCCAGCGGGCCAACCAAGTCACGCCGAACAAGTCTAGCCCCGGCCACGACTGCAGGATTGGAACCACCGCGGCGCGGTCTATTAGTAGCAGTCTACTTGTATACAAGAGCATTGCTTTGTAACAAACTCTAGTCTCGTACACCTTTCTAGAGAAGAGCACTACTTATCTAGTATTGATATGAGTGAAATGTTGATCATCATCACCTAGTACAATGTTTATTCTAAATAGACTAGTTTAGAGTAAGTATATCAAAAAAACCTAATGTAAATCTTACTAGAAAAGTGGTTTGTATTTTAATGAGGTTTTCAAAGAATAATTATAAATATTTTTGCATATTAATTAAATATTAATATGACCTTTCTTGTGCTGATTTTATAATTTTTGGTGCATTTAAGAGGTCTGTGGTAGTGTCCGTGAATATTCTAGAAGTCACCACACATTTATTACGCCATACATTTATTTCATTTTATTTAATATTAGTGTTGTATTTATGTAATAAATATTATTATTATTTTAAATATCATTAATATAATATTTATATTGGTTATTAGTATACTCATATTTTACCCAACTTAAATACAAAAACATAGATCTAATTTTAATCTAAGCACCACAATTAATACTTCTATGTTAATGTACCTAACATTACATATATCACAACCTTTTAAACACAAATGAAAATTTTGGGTACAATTTGATATATTTCAGTACCTAGGTATGAATAATATATATGCGTATCTTGTCTTACCTGATATAAAAGGTGGACATTTATGTCAAAATATGACAATTCTATGTTGTAAATATGAATATGATAGCAAGGAAATATAAAATATTTCTGACAAAGTAATTTTAAAATTATATCTACCTTATTCAAAAGACATTGTTTTAAATCTTCTCCATCCAATAAATCTTCAAGATTATTGCAATTATTATAAAATGATTCAATCACACATATATTCTCTAATAGTAATTGAATGTGTTTCTCATTCAATAAATGTTTTATATTCAACAAAAATATACACATATTAACTATTATTTGTTCAAAAAGTTGCAGAAGCAAAATTGAATCTTGCTCGATATTTTGGATTTTTAATTTTTCATATGTATTAAATATTGGTGTAATGATTGATTTACATATATTATTTAAATAATTGACTCTAATTGTATGAATATAGTCTTTGGTAAAATGTTCACAACAAATCGAATCATTTATAATGTATGTCCGTAAATTTTGTTTCTCTTCAGATTCTTCACCACTTATTACAAGTCTAGTTTCTCTGAAATCATTATAAAAATTGTATCTACAAAGTGATTTACTAACTATAGATTAATGATCATTTTTGAATATGTTATGTATTAAGATTTACATTTATAATTTAAGTCTTCGGCCAAAAATGAGACAAGTGCCAACCTGGGCAAAACTGATTTTTTCAGTAGAACATCGAGATAATTTAACATATATGCTATCGATTTTTATCAAAAAGTAAATTTGAATAGACAGGGCTCAATTTAGTTAAATTTATTATTAGTATAACAACGAGATACGTGTCAATTTTATGGTATGATATCTCCTCACCATGTGTCGTGTTTATAATTTATCTCCCGAGTGCCTTATAATTTTTTTTCATAATTGCCGACTGACTTCCATTTCCGGTAAAGGAGAGGTTCCCCCCTCCTTGTGGAAGAGATCAGTAATTTAGAAGAGAAGATACAATGTCTAAAAGAAAAGTTTCATGTAAATAATAGAGACCTGCACGGGTTTTATCGGCCCGGCCCGACCACTTCTTATAAATTCGAGACCCGGTCCAGCCCGACCGAAGAATTTTCCATACAGCCCGGTACGGCCTGAGTTTTCATAATAAAAGCCCAGCACGGCCCGGGCCGAGTATTCATAATAAAAGCCCGGCCCGAGTATTTATCATTAAACCCGCCCGGCCCGAACAAAAAAAATCTCAAAAATTTTCCATCTTGTTCCAAAAAAGTTTCAATAAAAATATATTTTATTTTGTAATAACAATATTATATACGAGTATAATTATTACCTATTTTATTATATTATGTTTGACATTTCTATAAAACATATTTATTATTTGTAGATATTTTTCGTTTAAAATAAAGCCCGGATAAGCCCGGCCCGGCTCGGTTTGAAATTAAAAAGCCTGGCCCGGTTCGCATATTTTATTGTTTTGAAAAAGCCCGGCCCGGCCTGAACATTGTGTTGTAAAAAAAGCCCGGCCTGGCCCGAGTATTTTTTTTTATATTTAAAAAAGCCCGGTCCGGCCCGAAAATATTTCTATTTTAAAAAGCCCGATCCGTCCCGAAGCCTGATAAATATTTTCAGGTCCGGCCCGGTCAAAAGCCCGAACGGGCCGGGTTCAGGTCTTTGGTAAATAGGCAGCAAATTAAGGGGGTGTATTAGGGGTCCAGACCCTAGATCTTCTCTTCCTGGATATGTCGCTGACCTCTTTTTTTGGAATATGGACCTCAGTAAAATTACTCTGACATTCTCATATAAATATTTAGACTTGACAAAAATAATAAAAATAATTTGAGTGGAACAACGAGTTACGTGCAGAGATCAACCTATACCTGAAAACTCCTGAAAAATTTGTAAAGTGGCACTTGTCTCATTGTTTGGCCGAAGTTTTTTCAATAAAGAATCCTCCGAAATTCCCATAAATTTGTTATTAATAAACATTTTGTGTATATTTATACTTTTTTCCCCTGTTTATTTTTAAAATACCTAATTATAATTAATATTAATCTGTTGTTTGATTTTTATGCATTTAAAATGTTCAGTAATTAATTTTATATTTGAATAACAATTGGTATTTAATTTAAATATAAATAAATACCCAGGTCAATTTGAAAAATATATTAGATACTTATAAGGCGGTATCCAGCTTATAGAATAAGTTAACTTATTTTGCAACTATGACATATTACCCAGGTTTACTAAACTTTGTCCAAATAGTCATTTAACTATCAATGAGGTTAGTCAAAATAAAAATAAAAACATAGAAATAACAATATTAAATTAAGGGGTTTGGTGCTAGTATTATTTTATATGCCTAAACAAGCCTCACAAGAAAAACATTTATGATTAGTAGAATCAGCCCGATTTGGTTTTTTTTTTTCATTTGTTAGAAGAAGATTTTTACATGTTGAATATTTCAAATTCGAATTTCAGAAACAGCAATATAAGTCTAAAAAACATTATTAACGTCTCAATTATTTTTGTGTTTTTGACATTCATTTTGCTATATTTTATATATAATGAGAGAATGCAATCACTTGCCGATCAAATAGTGTTCAGTCCACATAAGTGCCGCCAAAAAACTCTCTCAAACGCCTATAAACGCCGAAGATTATCGTAAAACACTATATGGAGTGATGTATTTCTTGCACTCTTAACATTACTGTTAAGAGTTTTGACTACCTTCACGCACTTATCTGCTGTTTCGACTTACTATGTGCGGCACACATTTTTTGACGTTTGAATTTTTATTGCGCCTTTTATAGTTATTATATTAATTTTCGTATATTATAACTTTTTTACTCGCGATGTATATGGTAACTGGTAGCCATTTGGAGGGAGAAAATTGGTCTTGGGTCTGTTTGAGTAAATCATTTGGATATGCCGAGTATGGAGTATAGCATTATTTAAATGTAATCAAAAATCAAAGTTCCATCCTATTGAATTTGTCTTCTTCTTACAAAAAAAAAAATAATAATAATAATAATAATAATTGAAATTTGACTATTCTACAAGAATTTCCAGTTTGTTTCAGTACAGTATTTTTGACTTGTACGCAAACCGATTTGTACGTATTCTACTGTGGATATATTAGAATGGACTTACACTAACAACCATTCACTATTAACTCAACAAAATGCTAGCTCAGACCACTGCCATTGGATGTTTTTAGAAATTTCATGAATAAAAATTATTAATTTTTATTTTAATGAACTAGAAACAAAAATATAGTAAGATTTTGAAGATAAAAGACAAATTGTATTCATTGCTTTATGATAATATACAGTATTATTTTCAATTTTTAATTGAAGAAATGTGTATGCGAAATGAAAACATATTAAAGGTAATTGGTTAATTCAAAAAATTCAAAATCATCACAATATGCATTCAGGAAAAATCTTGTGCTAAGGTGTAGTTGGATATTGTCTAACTAAATTATATTACTAAAATGTATTTCTAAAAGTGGAATTCAAAATAAAAACATTTTATTGTGCATATTTTAAAATATTTCTAGTCATTTTAGGGCATATTTTGCAATTCATTGGTAGAAAAGTACATTCTTATTTGACAATTTTTATTTGTTAGCCTGTACATGTCTTAAGAAAACTATGGCATTTCATGAAACTATAATACAAAAAGTATTGTGTGGCTATAAAATATTACACAAAAATAAACCCTAATATAATTTGAAATATTTAGCAATTAATAGCTGATTACCCAGTTACATGATCAGTGGCACACACGGAGGGTTATAGGGGTGTCAGTCAACACCCCTATAATAATAGGTGATGGGTAGTAGGCTAATATTATTCCAATATTTTGTTGATAAACTATAAGCGTATCTATTATGCAAGTTATTTAAGTAACAAAATTGATTACAAAAAATTGTTTAGATATATCTAATAAATGGTAGATATGTTGTAAAAGTGTGCTGACACCCATTGCGGAAAATGAGTGTGCACCATTATACATGATGTATAAGATTTAACAGTTTTCAGAAATTAAATTTTTCAACTTACAATTCCAATGAAAAACATTTTAAAATTGCAGATGCTTGAGATCTTAAACTCCATAACACATTTAATGAACATCTTAAACAATTATTTTTGAATTTCCTTAAAGTATATGGGCCTTTTGTGCTGTGTTGATGACTACATCTCTAAAATATATAATAAAACAGTTTTTAGTGTATGTTTATAGTAACAATCCTTTGCTAGGATTTTAGAAAGGCCCAAATATTAATTCTGAAAATTACTTGTGGGCCACATTAAAAATATTTATCAACATAATAATAATCAATTTAAAAAAAATGATACAATTTTACAAACAAATTATACAAATTATTAAATTTATTAGAATAATATAAGAAAAAAATATTATTATCTATTTGATTTGATGTTAATGGACAATACCTTTCTGTTTCTTTTATGATATTTTAAGTGTTTTTGAAGATGATAACCGCAGTAAATCATTCAAATGTGTATCAAATTACATATTTTGATTTTTTTTTATTACTGCTGACGTCAGCATGGTTCTAACCCCCTCCCCATTGTTAACAAATGTAAGCATACGACAGACCCCCCCTTCCACTAGGTGCTTACGTAACATTTGAATGCCTCCATAGATTCATTACCAAAAAATGTTAAATATACCTATATATATATATATAAAATAGCTATTTTACTAGTATTACAAGAAATAATTGATGCAATTAAACAGCTTAAGATTTGAGCTAGTGAACGTGGTTTGTTATTCCAACACAAATTGTTTGAATTTGATTTAGGAATTGAAATGATGGATCCAATTCTTTGTATGATAAATAAAGTAAGTAAATCATTACAAAATGAAAATATGAGCTTATCTGATCGACAATGAATTACATAAATAAATGCCCTCAAATCTGATCTTATCGATATGAGAAAAGAAGATACTTTTAAAACCATATTTGATAATTGTACTTCGAAATGTAAACAAATCAATATTTTAATACCATTGCCTAAAAAGCGAAAAGTTTCAACTTGTATTGACAATATTGATTCACAATTCCAAATACAGACTTTAAAACAAGAATTTAGAGTTAAGTCATTCTATCCTATGCTTGATGTAATGATCAAAAGAATTTATGAATGATTCATACTATTATTATAAAAGCAATTGTAATTTAATGAATCTAAAAGTATGTATTTTAAAGTATGCAGATTTAAATATATTAAATGAATGTTTTAAATGTGATAAAAGAAGAATTAGAAGCTGAAATAAGAAAAATAAAACAATTCCAAAGATACCTAATCTAAATTCTGGAAATAAACTTTAGCGTTGAGTTTGATAAAAATGGTATATTTAAACATTTTAGTGTGGTATTAAAAATTTTTTGGTGATTCCTGTTACTAGTTGTATATGTGATTGCTCATTTACAAAACTTAATATAGTTAAATCAAAACTAAGAACTACTATGCCACAAGAACGGTTAAATAGTCTAATGTTACTTACAATTGAGCAAGAAATTACTCTGAAATTAAAACCTAAGGACATACTCGTAATTGATGACTTTAAGAAATCTGTCAATATCAAAAGAAGAATGTTATTATAAGTATAATATTATTAATATAATAATAATATAAATTATTTTAATATAATACAGTAGTTATAGTTAAATGTTGTTTATTAATAAATAATTTAAAAATCAAAGTATTTCACTTTTTTCCTATGGTTGGGCGAAAATTCTGACCTCTTGCATACCATAAGGCCTGCGTCCGCCTATGAATGCATATCCACCAAACGTACCACCTGATGTAAATGTTCATATCTAAGGTTAAGTGCATATTTAAGATTTTTCAGAAATCATATTTAAAGCTTTGTGAGTATAAAATAGTATATTTAAAATCATTACATTTATAAATATAATCGAAACATAATGCAACTTATTATCAATTTCATCTATCTCATCTGTGCACAATAAAATAAACTATTTGAAATGTTTATTTAATTTTCATGAAAATTGCATTTAACATAAAATGTGCTCTTAACTATCGACATATATGATGGAATTCACCAAATTTAACAAAACACCAATTCATGTTTTGTATATAATATATAAAATGAAAAATTAAATAAATTGTGGCCCACTATATTAAAATATTTTAATTATCATTATATTTCGTCCACTGCTTACCAATGCAAACCCAGTCTTAGTCAGTGTAATTCAATTCAAATACATTTCTTTCAAATAATATTAATTGTTCAAACAAATAATAATTGACAATAATTAATTTATTAACATTAATCATGATTTTTTTTTTAATAACTAGAAAAAGTCTTGCAAAAATTGTTGTATACTGTTAAATTTAAAGTGAGATATTTGAAACTATAGAATTATTAATTATTATAATACATAGGATCTAATGAATACCTAATGATAAATACCCAAATTTATGTCCCTATCAACATGCAATATAACAATATCATTCTAATTATGGCATTTTAGTTAAATTGGTTTAATCGCTCATTATTCAATTAAAAGATGAAAAAATTACCTGTGATTTCAAAATATTAATTTTAAATAAATATACCCAGGGTTGAGCAAGATACTAAAAAAGGTATCTAAATACAAGACACATCAATTTTCGTAGATACAAGGTACAAGATACATTAATTATTTGAAAAAGATACAATATACAAGATATATGTATTTTTTATATATAAAAGATATAAGATACAAGATACAACAATTTACCATTTATTATTTTAAATTGGCTTTGCAATTTGTATTAAATGTTAAATAATAATTATAATAGGTATATTAAATTAATTACCTATATAAGGACCAACTAATAAGATTTTATAAATTATATTATATATATGTATATATTATAACATAATACATAACAATATTTATAATACAAATAAAAAAAATCATAAAATATAAAGTAATATGAACTATAAATGGCAAATATATAAAACAAATGTAATTAATAAAATAGCAATATTTAATTTGTATTTAACTGATTTATAATTTTATTATTTTGTAATTTTAACGATCAGGTATTGCTTAGAATAATAGTCATAGTTATGTCGTAATAAAGTAAAATAATTTTAAAATAAAAATAATTAATGATAATTATATTTTTGAGTATACCTATTTTATTTTATCATCATTTTTATCAACATTTCCATTAATATATATTATATATATATAATAAATAAATATATTTATTTATTATTTATAAAGTGTTTATTAAGATTCAAGTACAAGTCTTAAAAATTTTTTTTTAGTTTTTTATTATTTTAAATATTTATTATTATTATTTAATTTTAAAATCAATTTTTTTTATTTTACAATTTTTTTCAATGTATCTTGTATCTTTACCTTTAAAATACAAGATACAAAACAAAACTTAGCAAGATACATGTATCTGAAATACTGCCCAACCTTGAATATACCAAATCATACATATGCATATTATAAATATATATAATACTTTACTATAATATATTGTATATTATATAACTAATGCCAGTATAAATATCCCCTTGAAAAATGTATAAAACAAAATTTTCAGTATTCTATTCAGTCAACCCTTATTAATTATTATTTGTTTGATCATTTATATCACAGAACATTACAGAAGCGATATGAGCCTGAAAATAGTGTATTGTACATAATCGTATATTATATTACCAGCTGTGTAATATAGTATTGCACATAATTATTAGAATTTAAATTAATAATTTAGAAATTATTATTTACGGTTTAACGATTAAAGATCATCGCCACCCATCAAGTCATTGTAACTGCGCATTAACTTAAATTTGAATTCAATATTTTTTTGTTTACAATTGTTTTGAGCCGTGTGGTTATAAATTGCAAAACATATGATTATATTTGAATAAATTGCTGGGTGACATTTACCTAGATCCCCGGCTATAACTAGATATACATGCATTCAAGGTCACAAAAACGTGATTCACGAGAACAAAGGATTTTGAAGATCATATTCTTTTAGGGTATTAATTAATATTTGGATATGTAAAAAGTTAATATTACCGGACATATGTTGAGATTACAATTCGTACAGGTTTCAAGATAAGAATCTGACGAACAAAAGATACAGCTATTTTGTGAATCTGACAATTTTTCAAAACAATTCTGAAAATAAAAAAATATAAGTAACTAATTAGCTTTTGGCTAGGACAACATTTGAATCAAATATTAAAAACGCTAATAACTGACATGAGATGACTTATAAATTACTTTTAAGATGTGTTCCTATAAAAATTATTAAATATTATTTTTCTCATAATTTAATATTGTCTGTACACAACACCTTAAAACCATCTTCTTGTGACTTGAACATTGAAACTGTTTTATTAATAAAAACTAGTATAAAAAATAATAATGATTTTAAACCAATATTTAATATAATACTAAATATAACCAGTGATGTAGTGAAGGAGTGGAGGGTATACGTAAGTATAAGGTATATAATAATTAGTGATGGGCACTATCGATACTTTTAACTATTGAATATTGTTTAATATTTTAAACAAACTATCAAACAGTTTGATATAAATAATATTCCATTTTACTATCAATAAATAATGAATAATTTTGTATTACCGTATATTATAGTTTATAATTATATCACATATAGTTTTATTTATCAAATAATATCGAAAATACCGAATAATTTTTTTAATCAAATAATCAAAAATACCAAATAGTTAGTTTATCGAAAATTTTTCGATATTGCCCAATATTTGTTTGACTATTGAATAGCTCAGTTGAAATAAGATTATCGAACATATCGATAGTACCCAATACTAATTAATTATAACCCATAACTCTGAAATTCTAAAATTTGTCAAAATAAAATAAAAATAACTATTTAAAAAAATAAATATATATTTATATATAAATATATAATTATATTAAATATATAATTTATATATAAATATATCACAGATTTGATATCATATAGTTTTCCTTTATGAAGATAAAAATTTGGTGATTTCATTTTGATTGTAGCCCTTGTATTTTATGTTGTTTTCGATATGTAGTATCCTCTTAAAGTATTAACATTTAGTATCAAAATATTTTAGTATAACATTAATTAAGGGTGCCAGTATTATTTTATATGCAAAAACAAACCTCACAGGAAAAACGCTCACACCTCGTAGAATAGTCATATACTTTATTCATGTTAAATTTTAATTTTAGATAAATAATAATTTTAAAAAAATACAATGCTATACTTAATGACAATGATCTTGTCTGTAAATTTGGTAATAGGTAAAATAGGTAAATTTACTCTAATATTAGAATTGACAAAGTTGTAATAAGAATACTATGCGTATATTCCTATATTTTCAGCTGGTTAAACAGCAAATGCGGATATAGAATCCTCTTAATGAACTAGATACCTTTTAAATCATTTAATCATTCACTAAAATGCTAATCATTTATTAAACATTTAATAAACGTTTATGCAGCTCGACATAGGTATAATAGTTGAATTGGTATTATTATTTCTAAAATGAGAAGATAATTTAATCAGTTTTATCCATTATTAATATTTTGTAAGATTTGTATTATTTAAAATATTAATTTATCTTATTTTGGTAATCATTTTATATTTTTTAAATGTTACATTGATGATGTACATTTTTACGATTTTTCTCTTGAAAATATGTAATAATATTATAATTCTATATAATTAATTTAATTATTTATTGATATTGTTATTGTTATTGTAATATTGTAATATTTTTACTTATTATTATTCTACATTATGTAATAATATAATAATAATAATAATAATAATAGTTTATTGCAACAAATAATTAAGTAATATTCATTGTTGTTATAGGTATATAAATAAAAAAATATAATTAATAGAAAATAACATGTAATTTCATAAACATCTGAGCCTTAGTCACAACACTTCATGACCAACCTCACTACTACATTTTACTATATGAAACTTGATGAATGATAAAAGCTGACAGTTCTAGCACAGATCTGCTGATAATAAACAATCGAAACTAGTTATGGCATCTGTTATGGTATTATTATGGTATTGTTATTTGTTATGGTATTAGTTATGGCATTTGTATAAACAGAAAATAATCGTTAAGGGATATTTTATAAATTATAAATTATTATATTAAATTTGCCAAAAAAATTAGAATAAAAAACGTTAAAATTTTTCTATTATTTAATTATATTTATGTTATTTGTTTGAAATTTGAATTTTATTTTACCATAAAAATCTACAAAATTGTTAACAAGGATGGCAAAGCCTCCTGACTATTATATATTGCAAAATTGAGGCATATATACAAAACTTTATTTGTGATTACACTACCTACTGAATATAATTCTATATTAGGTAAAATAATTCTACTCACCATTAAATATATTAAAAAAATTAAATACTACAATAGTAAACAAATTCACACTTACATGACAGCAAAGACATAGAAATGTTTTGTGTAGCATAATTTTTTGATTAAAGAGGATATCACATTTCAAGTCTGAATTACAAATAGCACAACAAATAATGCCGTTAAATACATCTTGAATTTCTGATAAAAACATAAAATAAAAATTAACATAACACAAAACAAATATGTCAAAACTTACTTTGACAATGTTGGTCTCTAAACATTATTTCTAAACTATTAGGAAGTATAGCACTGTTCATTTTGATTGTCTTACACTTGAACAATTTGATTCCAAAATTATCTGAAACCATAAAAAATATAATTAATTTTATTAATGTGGAAGCACTTCATTTTCAAATAAGATAACTAGTGGTGGATATATTGAATTTAAAAACAATGATAAATCATTTATAACGATAAAACAATTCTGAGAGGAGCTCAGTGTAATATAGGTGAATACCTAAATAATATTAGTCAAAAATAATATTTTTAAAATGTCTGAAAATTGTATGACATGTATAATAGGTAGATATAAATAAAATGGATATTATAATAACGACTAGGTACATTTTACAATTTCAAATTTTTAGATACACTTTTATTGGAAATAAAATTAATTTATTGAAAATAAAACTTTATCTGATCAAAACATAATCCTGATTAAATTTGCAAAATGGGGAAACATGTAATAATTGAATCAAGTCTTCTGGTCAAAAAGTTATTTCCAGAAAAAAATATACTTATATATATTATTTTAAAACCACTTTGAAGATCAATAACTTCCTCACTCCACTCAGAATCTAAAACATAATTTAAAAAAATTAATTTGTACATTTATTTATTTATTTTACGGACAATTGTCCAATTTAAAATACAGTGATAACAATAACAATGGTGAAAAAAATAATATTAATAATATTAAATCAAAAATATTAAAAACAAAGTAGCTTAATAATAATATAAAGATAAATACATATAAATATATAAAATAATATTAACGATGAACTACAAATTTTATATAAAGAAAGACAGATAATAATTTATTTAAATATGTTATAATCATTAAGATAATTACCATAAGGCATTAAAATATTGATTGGGTGATTTATCATGTAATTTTGTGAGAACTGAGGAATATAAAATAAATGAATATTGCGGGTGTTATGGTTAAATACTTTAAAGTTTAATAGGCTTAATAGAAATGGGTTATTAATTTCATTATTTAATAGTTTGAAGAGAAAAGAGTTGTAGGCAGTAATCCTACGTGTTTTTAAAGAATTCATTTTTAAGATTTCTAGAATATTTTTGTAATCAGTATGGGAAATTCTAGCTATATTGCATTTATAGCATATAAAGCAAAGGACTTTATTCTGAATTGCATCAAGTTGGTTGTTATGTACAATGCTATTATTATTCCAAATTATTGGTGAATATTTCAGTAAGGAACGGATAAGAGAAGTATATAGGCATTTGAAGGTAAAAGGATCGTTTAATTCTGAACAATTATGTTTAATCATGCGAAATACGGACAGAACTTTATTTTGAATCATTTATATGTGGGTGTTGAATAGTAATTTTGAGTCAAACAGTATACCTATATCTTTGACTAGGGAGAAACGAAATAGATTTACATTAGATAATATATATACAGTAATTTAAGTTAAATGGCTTATGTTTTTTTGTGTATGTGATAACTTGGCACTTATCGGTATTAAGAGAAAGATAATTTAGAGTGCACCAATCATTAAAACTATTTAAATCATTTTGTAACATCTGACAGTCTTCAATAGATGTAATGGTTTTGAAGATTTTTGTATCATCGACGAATAAAAGAATATTAGAACGAGTTATAGAAAAAACGGCATCATTTATGAATAAGTTAAACAGGAGTGGAGAAAGGTAATAACCTTGGGGAACACCAGAAGTTACAGGAATTGGAGATGATATAAAGTTTTTAAATTAAATGAATTGAGTTCTTTGAGATAAAAAAGAATTTAACCAGGATAAAAAGGGATTAGCGAAACCAATGTTAGAAAGTTTATAGATGAGTAATTTGTGGTTAATTCAATCGAAGGCTTTCTCGAAGTCAGTATAAATAAAGTCTGTTTGATAATGATCCTTAAAAGAGTTTAAAATATGATACTTAAATGTTAAAAGATTGGTAATAGATGATTTATGACTACGGAAGCCGTGTTGTTGGGGTACTAAGATGTTTTTAAAGAGAGAGGTAATTTTAAGAGTTATTATTTTCGAGAATATTTTAGGGAGGATAGAAATGATAGATATTGGACGATAATTTGAAACTATGGATCTATTTCCTTTTTTGAGAATAGGTTGAACAAAGGTAAATTTCCAAGGAGATGGAAATGATCTATTTTTTGAGGCTTTGCAGATATAAGTAATAGGAGGAGTAAGGATACATCTACCATTAAATAAAAATATAGAAGAAAGGCTGTCTGGTCCGATAGCCATTTTACAACTTAGGTTTTCTAATTCATGGAAGACATCAAGAAGTTCAATATGAAGATCATTTAACATACTAAATGATTTGATTACACTAGGAGATGTAAAGATACTATTTGAGTTAGTTCGTTCTTTATATACTGAACAAAAATAACTACTGAACAAATTGACAATATCTTGGCCATTATCAGCTGTTTGATCATTAATAGACATAGTGTTTGGTAATCCGGTTGTTGATTTAAGATTTTTAATATAAGACCATAAATTGTTAGGGCCTTATATTTTAAACGAATGGAAGAAAATTTTAAATAATCGATATTAGAGTTGGACATCTTATAGGTAGTATCAAGTAGTGAAAAATGTAAAAAGAAATACTCTTTTTATGTCATGAAATAATATACTATATACTTCAAAAATATATATATAGGTATTTATATTGGTTTATGAAGTATTTTTTTAAACATTATTCAGCCTAATAAAAATAAATTACTTAGTTAACAATAAAATAATATTCAATAAACAAATTATTATGTATTGCTCACTATTTCTTTGGTAAATGTAATTATAAATTAAATTATTTGAAAAAAAAATTAAATTATATTAAATATAAATTATTTATTGACATTTTGAAATTAGAATTCATTAAAGTAAACCTTATTATTTTATTTTGTTTAAAGCATTACACATATATTAAAAATATTAAAAACATAACAAGGTTTTTACCTAACCTAAATATAAAAATATACAAAAAGATTTAATTATTATAAACCATTTCTTTGATTAAACAAAAAATAAAATAATAATAAAGAAACGATACAAAAAAAAAAAAAAACTATTAAAAAATATACAAATATATTTTAATTAATAAGAAAAATATTTAATATGATATAAAACTCAATTTTTATGACAATAATATATTTTTCCACATACTCAAGTGTTATATTTATCCTTCTGTCATTTAATATATGTTTATGAAGACTAAACGATATTTCCTAATCCATTGATGTCAGGGGCGCATACTTTATGTTGGTAAAAGAACTAGGAGTAAAGTTTTGTGGAAGTTGGATTTCATTATTTTTGGATAAAATTAGTTCAATTAAATCATTTTTCACTGAAACTAAATTAAATATTGTCATACGATTTTTGAATATTTAAAGTTATCTAATTTTTCTATTTAATTGGAATAAATACCTATATAGTTGAAAAATATCCTCATTAAAATACCAATTATATCCAATTTAATACTGGAAAATGGGTAAATAACATAGAATATTTTGTAGAAAAATTGGGTAGCAGACTAATTACTCTGAAAAAAGACTATACTATAGATATAACATTACATCATTGTAAAACAATACATTCCTCGCTTCATGATTTTTCAATGTTACTTGATGTTTTTTCTATATCATTTTTTATTTGATGTTTTTTCCATGTCATTTATTTAATGCATGTATACTGTTAATATATTTTCATTTTATATTTGGTTTTTTATTAACTGTCATTTTATAATGTATAAGGTTTAAAGAGAACTCTATATCCGTACTTGCTGTCTCCATGTATTTAATGAATAATGGGCAAGTACAAACTATGATATTTAAATTTAGTAATATAATTTTTACTAACATATTATTATTAAATTATAAATTATATGTATTGAATTTTACAGCAATTGTGGGTATAACATCTTTTTCAATGGATATTTTAATCACAGAATATAATAATGACTTATGGGTTACCCAATAAAATAAAGTTACCATGAATTGAAATAAACATTTTATTTTATTTTATTAACAACATAAACAATAAGATAAAATATTCAAAAGTAACTCATTCCAACAAATGGTGAATAATAATACTGTTGTATAACAGTAAATATAGTTGATATACTAGCAGATGGTAAATAATAATATCATATAGTAGTATATAAATAATATACTCAATATAACAAAATATGTAAAAATGTATACCAACAATTGCTTTGTCTGTGCCTTCAAAATTATAATAGTTTTTTAATGATTTAAAAATATACATAGAGATAGATACTAAATAGATTATAATCATCAGTCTTTACTTTCAAAGTAGGTAATATCATTTGTTATTAAAAAGTAAACTTGAAAATTCAATTTAAGAAAAATATTTTTGAGACAGGATTGTTAATATTATTATTATTATTATTATTATTATATTATATTTATTAGATTATAATATTAATAATATTGGTATGGTTAAAAATATTGGAATATTTTAACCAGAAAAACAATTATAAATATTATAATTTTTTTGTTATACATTTTTATCAATTTTATTTTTGATAATATGTTCTAAACGCTTATGAGTGCAGTTGTAAGCAAAGTGATTGTATATGTGTTTCCAGGTGGAATGGTTCGTAAGCGTGAGCATCCAAGTGGAACGCACTCTTTGTGTACACAGGTATGATTTTTTCTTTCATGGAATTAGTGACCGGTGCAAATTTGAAAACATGATACGCAGCCACATTGATAATTGCACTTCCCTCTCCCCCTACTCTAATTTAAAATCTAAAAAATGTATGTACGAATGCACTAAGATTATATGGACTGACAACAACATGGCAGGCAGGTGGTAGCTGTGCGGTTAGGTTTCATCATTTTAAAGATTATATTTAAAATATTTGGAAATTTTTCAATTTACACTGTAAGAACAGAAAAATTTAAATTTTAAATCATTCCAAAACTCTTCCCAGCAGTGGAAAGAGTCCAATCTATGTGGCCTGCACTAAAATCATTTTTTAAGTCTGAAGAAAACCATTCAAAAATACTATTTGACACATTTAATAGTCTGATGAGTAAAACATATATATATATAGTTTTTACATGCACAACTCGTTTTTTTTAATAAGAAAATTCTATTAATTGAAAAATCTAAAACAAGTATAGGTAATTGAACTAAGAAAAATATTAAGTACTATTTTAGTAAATTCAAAAGATAGAAAAGATAATAGATTTGGCTGTTTAAACGTCCTAGGAATGTTGAAAAAAGAAGAAACATCTGATCCAATAAAATACAAATTTTTGTAAAATCATTGTATAAATGGCTTATGTATTTATATTTTTGACTGGATATGTCTTTATTGTAACCAATAGCATGGAATGATGTAGAAGAAACAATTAATTTACCTATCTAATAAAACATACATTTAAACCATTCTTTATTGTTTGATCAGCTAACGTAACTATTTAAAAAAAAAAAAATCTAACAATTCGAAAACAGTACCTATATCAGATTGGAAAAAATAAAATTGCTGGTAAAAATAGTAAGTTTTATAGTGTGTCAATATATCATGAACAACATTGAACTTTTAAAGCTAGCTCAATATGTTTTTACAATACCATGCATGTTAATATCAGACGTGTATTATTGGAAATACAATAGTATTAATACAAAACTCATCTTCAGTTGATACTGTGGAAATTATTTTAATGTGCAAGTACAACTACAAAATAACTTATTCTGAATTTTACTCAGCCAAACTTACTTTCATCGGTTAAATTCTATATACCTACCTTATCCTCAACACTACTTTTACCATAATTACTCTATTAATTTTTCTGACCACCACTATCACTCTTTCTTTCATTTCTTCGTCTACTATCACTCCTATACCAATGTACTCGTCTTTCCTGAGTACATGATTCTAAACCCCTTATCAATTTCTCTTGCTTTCTCCCCTTTCCACTTTATTATTTCTTGCACACAGAAAATTTTCTCTTCCTTTAAAACGTTTGCTAACTCCCTGCTTCTGTTTATCAATGTTCCTACATTTCACGTACCAATTTCACTTTGTACCTATCCTACATACACAGGCGTGAATCTATTCCAAAATATTTTTAAAATTAATAATATTACTGTATAATTTAAAAAAATTAATATGTACCTACCTAATTATTACAAATTACCTAGGCTTAAATCTAGTTTATCACACCACTGCAGAATTTCGATTTTTCATCTTATCATATATTGGTATAAGATAAGAACGACGGTAAAGTCAAAATAAAAGCTAGGTTTAGTTTTAAAGTTTGCCTATTTACCATTTAAGTTGAGCAAACATACAGACGCCAATTGAAAATAAATTCACTTTCTTTTCATTATGTCCTTATTTGGCCACTTAATTGTAATGGGTGGAGGTTGTTAAACTCGTATTTAAGGGGAGAGTCCATGGGATCCAGACCCCCCTGAAATTTTTTCAACAATTGATATATTTTGTATGTACACTAATGACTTTTAGCATCAATACCAATATTTTTAATCATAAGTGATCGGTTAATGAACCACAATACTTTAAAAAAACACATACTTACCTACATAGATTGTTATTTGAACACAACAATAAAACTGGTCAAAACAATTATATAGATAGGTGGAACAATAGATATAGATAGGTATGCGGAAAAACATTGTTACTTTCATAAAAAGCATCGTCAAAGATAGGTAATATTATAATTTATTTTTTTAAATCATTAACTTTTGAACATTCCAAAAATAAGTTCTCTATGATGAGTTTTGTACACGTACAAAAAACAATTTTTGTCCGTCATTGATTCAGTTGTTTATAGACTAAATATTTTGAAAATTGTAGGTTGGAAAACTCCAAAAGAAAACTTTTTACTTTTTCAATATTTAGGTATTCCTTAAAATAGTATTATTTAATTGAAAATAAAATCTGTTTTCCAAATCTATAAAATCGATGAATTGCTATAATTGTAATTATAAATTCAATATGTACCTACCAAAAATATATAATTTGTTTTGGACATCTTCCGAAAATAAAATTTAAATATAACCTTGAGGGTTGCCTAAATTATTTTATCATAGATATATACATACCTAGGTTCCTACTTCGTTTTGCTGATAACTTAATTCAAATTAAACAATCCAATAAGTAATCATAAAACGGAATACGATCTACACAAAGCACAAAAATGTATGATACCGCAATGTCCGTTGTCAGCGTGTAGCACACGTCGCGTGTAAAATTAACATAAACATTTGTGAACATAACAAAAGAGCATGAAACTTTGAAACTATGTTCATTTTTGCTCATTCAAGTACACAATGCTATGTTTAAAAAAATCTAAATTATTGGGCGACATGGTAAACTAGTTGTGTTCCATTACTTACTTTAATTCAATAACTCCTCAGTACTCCGTAATAAAGTGTTGATAATGTTATATACACTAATTATTATTATTGTGATTTAACACGAGAGAAAAGAGAATGAAAACATACTAAACAATGTTATTGAGCTATTCAACAGTTGGTGTGAAATAAGCCTTCGAAGGTGACATTTCTTTCGAGAATAACACAAAAGCAACAATTACACTTGGGTACCTCATGATAAAATATGATTATAATAAAAATGTTTTAATGATTTATATTTCATATCCATTATAATAGTATAATTATTACCTATCAATAGCGGAAGCCGTGTCATGGACGAAAACTAATTAGACATTGTTTCGATTTGTAGATTAACACGCAAATACACTCGGCGCACGTTAGCGGTGAATCGACCATTTACGGCCATGGTACCAACTCTATAGTACGGCACACGAGGTACAATTTACCTTTTATCAATGAAATTAACAAAATCCTTTGTTCTCATGGACCACATTTCGATAACCTTAAACGTATGTGTATCTAGTTAACTGGGGATCTAGTTGAACATTTGTATTATATTCTGTGATAATAAAGGATGGATAATAATCCATATTTATTTTTTCAATGTTGGTGTAACTGTTTATTGGTTGGATTTCAATAATTTCGTTATCAATTTTCTGACTTTTACCAGGAGCGTCTAAACTTTACTGAGACCGGCACCGTATTTTATACGCATGCGTGTGATTACAAAACAGATAATAAATAATTGATATCAGAGTCCGTGATATCACCACAGATTAAATGATCAAAGACCGTGGATTAAATGATATAGAATCAAATACTATGATAATATCATATTATATAGTAGGTATTTGATATAATACCACAGATATATTTATAATCTTTATTATATATCTGTGTAGAATACTATACGACTATGTTATTATACATATCTTTGTATAAAATAGCTTTTTATTATATTATTATAGTTTTTAGTATAGACCTATTGACTAAGTTAATAATGATTAGTTAGGTACTATATATTAGAGTCATTTTACCTGTATTCTTAATATATATATATATATATATATATATTAAAAAATCAACAAATGTATTACATTTAGATGGGATATTTGTATTGTATTTTGAAAAGTTATTAGTATTAATAAATAATATAATGAATAATGTACAAAATAAGCAAATTATTTAAAAATGTAATCTAAATCATTAATATACCTATCTTTAATAGAATAAATATAGTGTATACCTACCTACGCCTCTTAAAAACTATTTTTAAATAGATTGAATTTGGTAAAAAAATGATTAGATTAAGTAACATAATATTTGTATGGGAGAAATCAAAATGTATACACATTTAGTGGCTCTTCAATCCTATTATTATAAAAGTAGATGCCATTGAAGCATTCATAGATGCAAAATAAAATAAAGATGAAACATGTGAAGAGTTCAATAAAAAAAGTAATGAACCCCCAAATAAAAAATTAAATTGCAAAATAATTTTTTTTCCACTAAAAATAAAAAAACAAAGGAAAGACACTGAATTAGCAAAAACCATCAAGAATTGAGGCTGAAAACTAAAATAGTATTCTTTTACATAAAGAAAATGCCACTTTAAAATTGAACGAATTTAAACATTCATATTCTAAAATATAAGAAATAATGTGAATTCCGAAAATTTTTTTTTTATGTTACCTACCTATTATATGTATATACTTTTATTTTGAGGATTTCTTATTTAAAAAAAATTAACTATGATAAATTTGATTTCTTTAATAAATACAATAAACACAAATTACAATTATTACCTAGTTAATTTTTAATTTCTTAACCACCCAACCAACTAACAAAAACCTACATATGCTCTACTTCCAGAATTCATTAGATTAGAACTGGAAATGATTGTAAGCTCCGTAAGCCATTTTTACTTTTTTTTTGTCTGTACCTATGTTAAATATATTTGCGATGATTTTCCGGTTCAACATTTCTTAAACAGGTTTGAAACTAATATAAACCAAAAAAACTCGAACATTATTTTAACAACATTAATTTTAATAATTAGGCAATGAACTGCAGTGGTGTCATTTGGGGTGGGGGCAGGATGGGGCATTTTCCCCACCCTAAAATTTATGTGGGGCCGACTAATTTTTGCAGGCCCGATTTATTTTTAGTCTATCGGAAAATTTTAAGGGGGACCGGCAAGGGTATACCTATATCGCGAAGAATGAGAAGAACTTTTTTTTTTTGCTTATTAACGTTTTTAAATATTTATTATTTGTAAAGGGGTCAGTCAAAATTTTGCTCCCACCTAGTAAAACCTGAAATGACGCCACTACACTGAAGTTGTATATTAACTGGTATACAGTTGATCAAATTATAAAACGCAATGTTACTTGTTAGAATGGCTATCTCTAGCCGACAGCCGTGCTTGATATCATGTCCGGTGGTGATATCAATTATTATTATTTATTATCCATGCGCATACGTATAAAACACGGTGCAGATCTCTGTTTAGACGCTCCTCTTTTCCTCAGCTGTACCCGTAGAGAAGATTAGGTGGTAACACTGGAGTTATCGGGTTACAAATTGGCGCTTTTTTTGACGGCACTTTTTTAGTTCAAATAAATTCTACCAGTAGCGCTCATTAATCAGAGGCTCACTATTTCCATAATTGTAACATTGTGTTGACTAAATTTAGTTTTACATGTTGTTCGGACATGTTATATTATTTATTTTATAAATTATAAAATATAAATAAATATGTAATGCCATTGATTATAGAATAATGATTATAATATCATAAAATAAAGATACATCTTTAATACTGAATACCTATAGTATTTGGCCGACCCCAAATAGTTGGGAGAGAAGGCAAAAGGAGAAGAAGAAGAAGAAGAAGAAGAAGACAGAATACCTACAGTACTTATAGGTACCTACATATAAATAATCTGCGTTTCAAGATTTTATTGTTATTTTTTATAATATTATTTACCTAAAATTAAAGTAATAACTAATAATCAATAATTAATTAAATTAATTATTCGAATGTTATAGACTATAGTAAAATAACACTAATATATTTATACTATTAGTATATTAAGTTTACCCTGTGGAGGGGGCTAAGAATACCTCCACAACAAAATTGCGTACTTGGGTTTGGAGATAGCCTAAAGACCAAGTGACCAGTACCAGCCTGACAGCGGCTGCGGTAGCCGTTCCATCAGTTATATGTGCGGGTCTACCCAACGGCCGTGATGTCGATGGTGTAGGGAAAGCACCAAAGTGTTTTGGGTTAGATT
>JAIPRL010005442.1:0-32120 GCA_025469235.1 Pemphigus obesinymphae | reverse complement strand
ATTAAACAGAAATTAAAATTGTATATATACTCTAATAAAATATACATAAATCATATATAAAATTATTTTTCAAATGTCATAATTACTTATATATTGTATATTCTAAAAAGAAATTAGTATGTAATTCATAATATTATATATTATTCTTTCATTAAATCAATAAAATTTAGTTTTTTCATAAATAATATTCAAATAGAATTTTAAATTTGTAACTAAGATTTTAGGAAATAGAGTATAATAAATTGTTTAGATATTTGAGAAATAATATATAAAATATATATATTTTTAAATTTATAATATTATTAAACAAAAATTAAATTTATATATAATGTAAGTATGCTTTTAAGAAATATAGTTAAATTATATTTAAAAATATTATTCAAATATCAGTAATTTATTTAGAGGGTGTCTCACCGTGTTCTGACATCTGCAATAACTTTTGTTCTATTGAATATTTTTAAGTTTTTTTTTTATATATAATTACTAGAATGTTGTGCTACAATTATTATATTTAAGATTATTTTTTTGTTTTTTTTTTTAATTAAAAATAAAAAAAGTAAAATTTTATTTAAATTTTTTTATAAAAATTCAAAATAGCCATTTTAAAGATTTATTTTTTTAAAAAATTTTGGTGTTTGAAATGTTTACAAATTATTATTTGTTAATTTTCTACAGTTTTTTTAAGTTTATGAAAATTTCAATTTCATTTCATTAATTGTAAATGGCCTCTATTAAATGATGTAAATTTATTTTTCCATGAAATGGTATTTTATAACATGAAATTGTATCATTGATTATAATCAACTACATTTTTTTTGTCAAGTATAAATAATAATACAGTATTTTTATATTTTATCAATATTATAGGTACCTATTTAAATTTTATAGTATGAAATAGTTATACAAATTATTAACGTGTGTATACTTTTATTTAATAATAACCAATAAAAATTAACAATATAATATTAAATTAAGTAATATCCATATCTACTATAATTCATTTTCAAAATGTGCACCATGATTATTTACACATTTTTGTTAACGTAGTAATAATGACTCAGTCACTGACTAACAGTTCTTGAGTTATAGACTTGCATGCTATAATAATACGCTCTTTCAAGTTTTCCAACGAAGTGGATTGTTCGGCATACACAAGATATTTTACATAGCCCCATAAAAAAAAAAAATCCAACGGAGTAAGATCCGGAGAACGCGGTGTCCATTTAAGCGGACCTTTTGTACCTACCTACCCATCTTAAAGGAACACGTTCATCTAAATAATTCTTAACGACATTTGCATTATGTGGCGGTGCACCATCTTGCTGTAACCACATACACTCCCGAATATGAAGATGGATATCTTCCAACAATAATGGCAAAATGTTTTCAAGAAAATCCAAGTACCGTTCACCAGTAAAAAAGTTATTAATTTTTAATTTATAAAAATCATTTTTTTTGGAGGATTTTTGCAGATGATATAACATCAGTTCTATTTATGGTATGTCGAAATAAGGACGATAGTTAAACACAGATTATTGTATCTTTTATATTGTGTTCTTAATAAATGACGACTACTGCCACTCGAGAAATTTTTTTTTTTTGTAAAGCGGTTTTGGAACTTTCTTCAAAATTTTCTATATAATGTAGAACTCTTAAAAATTGTATATATGACGTCATTTTAAGTGGAACGATTAGTATTTTTCATTGGCTATACGGGCCATTTGACCAAATTGAGGTCTTGGCCTTTTGATGCCAGTCCGACACTGATGGTAGAACACAGATAATTTTGTTTACAACTATGTGTCAAAATTTATTTTTCCAACATTATAACACTACAGTTCAAGAACAATAACCATGCATTCGTCGTCCTGATACTGCAGTCAAATCACAATATTTAAACACGGGCTACTTCGTGCTTCGCGTATGGTACGCATGCATGTAAACACAAAAGAGAGTCGCATTTTGATATGCGTCGGATGTGCGTTTTCATCAGATCAAGGTCCTTTTCACAGGCGGGCATATAGAATTTATAGTTATTACAGTATCTAGCACAAATCATTAATAATTATTTTTATTCTTAATGCTATGTTTCCGTGAATTTGGTTTATTTTCAAAATAGAATAGGACCCTCTCATGTTAAAACCAACCTATGTTAAAATACAAGTATACAAAATCCGATTAGTAGCCAGTGAAAGTACTTACTTAACTCGTCAGGTAGGATATACTGAATGGTAGATATATTGTATTTTAAATCAATAATAATAAATTTATTTCGACAAAATCATTCTGTTTTTTTTTTTTTTTTTGAAACGCCGTGAAAAAATTGTCAAAAAAAAAAGATTGAAAAAAATTAAAAGCATATATACATGTGAAATATGTAATACTTAAATTAAAAAAATTTGAAGATTTTAGAAGCATTATTTTTTGAATTACGATCAAATAACCAAAATTTATTTGCACAGAATGGATATTTATCGAAAAAGTAAAAAATTGATTTCTTCAAATTTACCAAATGTAAAATTGAAAAATAAACACGTGTTTTTTAGGTTAAATTTTTAGGCCAAAAGTTGTTTCTAGAAAATAAAGAAATATCGTTGTAAATTCACTATAGTTTCTTTTGCAACGCTAGAATCGAAAATTTCAAATTTATTAATTATGTTAAATGTTAAAATACTTATAGGTTTTTAAATTATATTGTTTAATTAGGGTAAAACTGAAAAACCTGAAAAAAATCTTAAACTTAGAACTTTCTTCTTGACAAGTTGTACAAGAAGTCGCTCTATTTAGTCCATCTTTTCTAGAGTTATAAAATGTATTAGATACTATAGTTTATCATTTAATAATAATTATAAAAGCCAAAAGTAAATAAAAGCCTACAGTGTTGTATATATACAATATAAGTTACATACGCAGCTATGTAGGTACCTCTAGGTATCACCACTTCCAGGCTTAAAAAAAAAACCGAAAACCCAAAGCGGCAAAAACCAAAAACAACTTTTAAAACCACATCCATAGAAAACTGGGTTAATACGTATATCGTTGAATGGAAAAAAATCAATTTTTGTTGACTAAATATGCTGACGTCAATGGGGTATGAAATTTTTTGACTACGACTGACCACATTTTTGGGTATCAGGTAACAAGGCCAAGAACGCCGCTTAATAAATTGTTCAACATTAACTTGAAAAAAAAAAAATTGAAATACGAGTAATCGTTTTTATTGTTTAATTACGATATTTGATTAAAAAAACACATTTAAGCATAACAAAGGAAAACGTATTTTGTTTGATTTTTTTGGATTTAGAGATATATATAATATGTATTATAAAATTTGTATGATATTAAAAAATCAAGAAACAAAGTGTCATTAGTATTATACTTTTATCTAAATATTTTTTTTATTTTTTTGTTTGTGGTTGTAAATTAAAATTTACAAATTATTATAAATGACATTTCATAATTTAATGCAATTTTCAGAAATCTAAAACTTGAATATCCAAAATGGAGGTCAAGGCGACACACGTAGGCTCTGTAGTCGGTGACTGGGTTTCAGGGAGTTTGATGTGGAATTTTTAAATTTTTTTTGCAGTTACAATAATTACAAATTATGTTACATAATTTTACGCTATTTTCAGATATTGAAAATTTAAGTTTTCAAAATGGAACTCTAGAGTAATGCCCGACCATAAGTAAATCAAATTTTAAGGAGTTTAGGGCTAGTTACAAAAAAAAGCTATGCTGCATACAAATTATTACAAATGATATTACATAATTTCGAGTATATATTTTTTTTTTTTGAATCGAAAATGGCATGGCTACGATGACGATTATCGTGTATTAATTTGTCGTAGTATCGGACGGGCATCGTGTGCCTGGGCGGTAGGATTTATCGTCCGAAAACTTCACCAATGATGATTCATTGCCACGTACATCGGACATCGATCTTATCTGAACAATAACAGTAGTACCAGTATGCCGGCTTTCTCGTGTCCAGTAATCTTACATCTACAGTACAACGTTACTAGATTGTTCGCGATAGTTTTGTTTAATTGTTATTGTTTCGGTTAGTTATAAGTAATTACGTTTATCTGTTTATCAATGTAATTGGTATGCAGATTTCGGTAGCATTCCGAATACAGTAAGTGTATTCAGAATAACTTTTAAATATTTTTGATTGAATAAAAATTACATTTTCAAAGTTCCAATTATATTTTTCGACGAAATTTTTCAGCAAATTTCCATCCCACTACAATGTTTATTGCTTGTTCAGACGGTTTTTATCTAAAATAATACGGATCCCTCAAACACGCATCGATTACTTATATTTGATTAAATAATGATATAATTTCTAATTAGTATTTTTATTATTAAAATATAGTATATAATACATAAAAAATTATTTTAAAAATATTTTGAATCATTTTTGTGGAGTATTCGATATTTTGAATATTTTTTCTTGGAAGTATTTGAAATTACATGTAAGTATTTGAAATACTTTCAAAAAGTATTTTAACAAACTTTGACCATTCGATACTATAATATATAAACTGATGTATTGGCATTCGTTAAGACACCCGTACATATAACCATATGTTACCATATAACCATATAACCCGTACATATAACCATATGTTACCATATAATCATATAACCATGAATATTCAGATGTTGGAAAATTATGTCCATCTTGAATTTTTTTTATATTAGTGTAATATCCATCTAATTCTTCTATAACTATAATAAAACAATGCCTATAAATTATACGGAATAATATAGTATAAATATAGTGGTGTAATAATAGGGAAGGACATTTTGAGATATTGGAACCCCTATTATACTTAGAATCAAAAGAAAAAAAGGTAATGTATATAGTTAATAGATTAGTGTATTGGGAATTTTATAATAATATGTCTTTACAACATGTTTTTATTTTTCTTCTTCTTCACCTTCTCTCCCAATTATTTGATGTCTGCCACAAAAATAGAATCCTTACAAGTTACAACTTGTTACTATATTTAACAATATATCAATTTAAAATTTATATTCATTTTGTTGGTTTTAGGTTTCTATAGATAAAACATAGTATGTTAAAGAAATTATATTAAAATGTTTATAGAACTATTGTTCATCGTTCAAAATATGTTAATTTAAATTTACTTCTACTTGACTCGATCTACCTCATCCTCATCACTTACATCGACTCATCTCATATCACTTTCTAATACATCTTCCACCACTTTTTCGGTTTTCCTCTTCTCCTATTCTACATACATTTCCTAAACTAATCTTTCTGCCTCTGCCTTTTCTCTTCTTAAAATATACCTGATTTATCTCAAACAATTCTTGTTGTTTTGTCTACTATAAGCTACTTATATTCTACCTCTTATACATTTATTTCTTATATTGTATTTTTTTTAGTTACTCCACTCATCCAACTTAACATTATTATCTCTACTATTCCCATCCTCTGTTCTAACTTTTAACCATTTAATCTTTTTTTTTTGTATTGGTAAAATAATAGTTAATCATTATTAATTACAATAAATACATGTATGTATAAACCTATAAACCCTAAATAGAATTGTATTCTATATATTTTTAAGTGATTACTCGGTTTATTTGCATTTAAATCCTAATTGGAACGCCATGGGCTACATGCATACAAACATACAGATGGTGATTTTGTGGAAAAATACGAATATCGTTTGTTTTATTTTTATTATGGATTATTATATTAAGGAAAAGTCGGTTAAAATGCGAATCTCATACGTCGTAAATGTAATACATAAATAATGTCAATTAAAAAAATTTTAATATATTGAATGTAACAGGTATTGCTTATTTTATATAAAATATATAAAACAAAGAACTTGATTATTTACAATACACAAACACGAGTAAATCACATTAATGATCAAGCCAACAGCTGTTATTTTGACATAAAACTATTACCATATCCAAAACAATTGCTACGTGTACAACCATATGTTTAATAAAATTACTGTTTCCAGTATGTTTTTCTTACAACTATAGGTGGGGATAACGGGTGAGATTATAATATAAGCCTTCGCGACATAAGCTTGGACGTCTTTTTTCTCTGTCAGTTCTTATGAGTAGGTTAGCTATATAACCTATATTGCTCTACTTTTTAGCACTTGAGATTGATCGAGGAAGAGATCGATTTTTCTTAGTTTCCTCTTGGATAAATTTCACATACTTTTCGAGTGGACCTTACACCCTTAATTTGTTACTTACCTTAAGCCCTTCAATTTCACATTCAATCTACTCCTATTTGTGTAATTTAGGTAATTATTTTAATTGTGCATTTTCATGCACTTATTCCAATTATATTATTTATTTCAAACGTAATCATTAAATATCATATTTTCTTTAACCGATTAACTTTCGTGCTTTGGTAATTTTGGTACACCGTAATCCAGTGATTTAGCTTGATTACAGGGGCCTAACAGATCGCCTGCACATTGATTCTATCTTTGAATTAATGGAACCAAATTATGAACACCCACTAAAATTATTCACATCTCTCTATGGATTTGGATATATATTGTAGTTGGGGTGAGCATTGGAGGTGTCCTATTTATATTATATTTCAATATTTGAATACTTTTGTTACACCGTAATTCAAGAACTTGACTTGATTGCAGGGGCCTAACAGATCGTCTGTACATTGATTCTATTTTTGAATTAGAGGAACCAATTCGGTAACATATATTTTTGTAGTAATAACAAAAAGTATATTTTATGTAGGTAGTAACATTTATCGTATTCACAACTTTCTTGTTAGATCTTAAATCCTTGTCATATTCCATTATACAGGATTTTAGTGCTTAACGTGTTCTCTTCAATTATACACCAAGGTAAGTACCAATTTGAAATTAACTGTTAGACAGCATTAGATATTCATACATAATCTTTAAGTAATATAATAAAAGTAATAATTATAACACACTCATAAATAATATTCATTATTCATACTAATATAACTTATCCATATCTTATCTTATTAAATTACCAAATTAGTTTCTTCATTTATATAACAATTATCATTTATATATACTTTATTTTTTAACATTAAAATTTTTAATTTTTATTATATTACGGAATATAAATTCGAAAGTCAAAATTGTTTAATTTTAGAATCTTAAAGACGCCAACATAAATATTTTTAACAATGTTTCAAAAAAAAAGTAATACGTTTAAGGTCTTATAAAGGAGATCAAACGTATAACTAAAAGACCTATGGGTTTTTAACTAATTCTTGATAACTGATTCGCATTATTTTTTTTTGAATTTTTTAAGTAAATTAAATTCATGAAAATAAATTATAAAGTTTCTCAAACTTTAATGCACGGGTGCTATTATATTAATTTATTTGTTTATATTGATAAAGCGAGTCATTTATACATTACGATTTTAATGTAGTTTGAGATATTTTTCGAGTTATAGAAATGTAATAAATATAAATATATTATTAATATATTATTTATTTATATAAATATAAATTATAAATGTTTTCGGTAGTTCGTGTAATTTTATAATCATTTAAGTATTTAGTGATATTAAAATTATGCATATGTGACAGACTGTTACTATTTGTGAGGGATATAAATGTAAATACGAATTTTAGCAACACTATGTTTTTCCAATATTAATTGATTTTAGGGTTTATGATATGAAATTCAAATTGGGATGTATACATATGTACAACTAGTAATAATAAAATATTATTATATTTTGTTCGCTCGTATATTGAATACTTCTTAGTTTTAAAAATGTAATAGTCAATATTAAATTTCAATATTTAATTTACTTCCAATATCGGTCGTTTGGACGTAGTAGTAATTTTATGGTTTATGAAAATGAAATTTTACATTCGACAACACTTGCGCTTCGTTTAGATAAATTCATTTTCATGTCATAATTTATATTTTTGCATATTAATTATTTTAAAAATTGATTTTTGAGATATATTTTATATAAAACATTAATACCACCGTTCACTATAAATTTTCTATTATACGTTTCAGTTTTAATTAAGAGAGGAAAATTGTGTTGGAAGCAAGAAACAAGTTAGAAAAGCAAACGTGCTAAAATTCCCCGTTTCTAAAGTATTTTATACAATAATCTCAAAATATTATAAAACAAAAATAAATTATATCTATATTATCATTCCTAATAACTAAATTAACAATGTTTTTTGTAACTATCTAATAGTAATTTATGATAACTAAATACACAAACTTGTAACTATGTACTAATAACTACGGATAGACGGACACAACAGGAATATAAGGTGTTTTAATCTATGTTTAGAAATCTAAAACTCACTTACCTAATATAGGTAGATAAATATAGGTAATACCTAATATAGGCACATCTTATATATCAATTGTTATCAGCATGCAATATTTATAAATTGTTATATTATTTGAATTCGCTCAAAATGATGTAGTTGTATTTTAATATTTATCATCGTATTTAATAGTATGCTACACACTCGTTTTTCAAGGGATTATGTTTGTGTATTTTGGTAATTTTTAGAAATGTAAAAATATAATTATTTAAAAATATTTGAATACTATTTAAAAGTAATTTAAAATTAGTCCCGTGTCTCTAACGAAATTCATTAAAAAAAAAAATACACATTTAAGCAAAAGTGTTAAATGGGTGTTTTAAAATAATTTTAAAGTAAAAACACTTATTGTCAAACCAATAAAGGACAACATTTTAAGTGAACCACATTTCGGGTTTTTTATTCATAAAAGTTATTTTAGTTTTAAAACGTTTTTTTTTTTACTTTTTTAAGCTTTAATAATTTTTTTTTTTTTTTTTGAAGTAATAAATTAAAAAACCTAAATAAATTCAATCCAAAATTTTGTTTACCATCGATTTGGTAATAGATATTTTAATTCTTATATCACTTAAAGAATCTGTTTAAAGAGTTTGGTGTAAACATGTTTTTATCTCTGAAAATCCTCCGTGTAGCCTTTTCTTATCAAGCTTATAAGTAAACCTACTTACTTATATTGTTCGTATTTTGTTGAAAACAATATCTGATCGATGTGTAATATTCATTTTAATGAATTGTATAACTAAACACGTAGAAAGAGAAATATTATAATTCATAACACAGTATATCATTAAGGAAACAACACTACTTTATGCTTTTAATATTTTAAACGAGTTTAATATCTTCAAGCTAATTTCTCTAAACTCGTTTTTAGATTCTGAGTAGAATGAGGTATTTGTTGGTTTTAAAATTATGCCTATTACTTTTTTCAGGTATAAATGCCGGCCTCGAAATCATATTCGTTCACCCCCTAGAAAATATAACTCAAGTTAAACATTTTTCTTGTATAGTATTCAAATTTAATTATCCTTCCCGTTCCAAAGTATTATGTATACAACTGGATTTAAAATTTAATAAGAGATATCGACGGAAACGTGTATTTATAGTAACTACGACAATTTTATAATAATTACCGGTGTAGATCCTTCGAATAGCGTCTGAAAAATATAACCTGGTAAAATCGTAGTAAAGACTTAAAAAAAAATTACATTTACCTGTTATTAAAGAGTAATATAATTATTGTAAATTGATAAAACTGCTCTGCTAGTAAACATTCCTCGTAAAACTGCTGTGCCTTTAAATTTATTACTTTTATATTTACCTCGTCTCAATCGTTGTTTTTTTTGCCGGATATGTCGTTTTTTTTTCACATCAACGCTTTGAATACAAATTTAATATGTCTTTCATTTAGAGAAGAAAAATAAAACGTAAAATATATGTACGTACTCTATACTGGTTTTCGTTATTCTTGCAACCATATGTACCGTATGGATTTATTTGAGGAGAAAATCAATTATCATAATGGCAAGGAAAGAAAAAAAACTAACTCGGTAATATTTTTTCATTTAATTTTGCATTTTTATTGTTATTTGTGTCACACACATGTCTAAATATGGATTATAGGTTTTATTACACTGTATAATACGTAGTACGTATATATTGGATTGTATTAATATAATAGATAGATCGTTTTATAAAATCATGTTTTAAATTACTATAAAATAAACAGAATACATATTGTGAGATAGTGTAGGTGTGAATTTAATGGTATCTATATATTATTATGTAATGATAAACGGATGATAACAACGAAAAAATATACAAATAATAGGCGAGTTTTGGCGATGCAGTTTTGAGCAACTTGGTTGCTCGTTCAGCAAAAAAACTGTTTTGTTCGATGCAATTGTTTGATAACTAAATGCATTTTGTGACAACCAGGTCGCTGAAATCAGCAACCATTTAAAATCTTTGTTAACTGAATTGGGTTACTCATGATCTCACTGATAAGGATTATAATCATGATTCTAGTTTTTTTATTTACAAATTACAAGACGTAGATACCAAGTGGTCAATTTTCGAAATGGATTATAATATATATGACATAGTTTAACAATTACATTGCAAAGGACAAGAGAAATTTCTTGGACGTTATTCATATTTAATAATTCAAATTTTACGAAATACCTATGATGTACAAACTATAAAATACAAACTACTGAGTTTGGTTTTTCGTTATCAGTGTATCACTAAACCAATATCATAATATTTATAGCCATAGAGTTATAAAACTAGTAAACTGTGGTAAACAGTAAACACTATTTTTTGACGATATAGCTACCAAGTAACAATTTGAACAAACAATATTAGCAACCAGGTTGCTCAAAAATGGTATCGCCAAAACACGCCTAATATATAACATAAACAAAACTTAGTATAATATAACAGAAGGAGATGACTTGGAGGGACGATAAGAAGCGTATAACAATAATATTATAATATATCGTTTAGGATTATCTGTCGTTTCCGTAGATTTACTTTGTTTTTTTTTTTTTTTTGTTTAGTATATTTATTTAAATCTCGTTGGTTGACATAAACTGAAAATCTCTGTACCGGTACCCCTCACATGATGCCTCCGAAGACTTGCACGCGTGACACTTGCATGACGTGGCCTGCGGGAAATCGTACAGTTCTGTGCCCGGTTCGACTCCCTCGTCACAGTCTCGAAGCACGAATTTAGTAAGCTCCCGGCCGCCGTGAATGCATACCGGATGGTGAGAACGTTTGTACGGAAACCGCCAGTCGGACACCTGTGGATATAACAAAAAAAAAAAAAAAACGGTGAAATTCTGTGACGTAAATACTGTATTTTCTATTGATTGGTGGAGTGGAACGGTAGAAAAAACATTGACTTAAGATCCTTATTTCTCAATCGAGGCATTGCGCATTCACATTCTTACAGTTCTAATTCAAAAACCATTTATACATTTTTTTACAAAATATATAGCATACCCCTTCCAATATAGGTATTCATATTTTTGTAAATGCCTAGTGATATTGAAAGTAATAACTTAAAATAAAAATAAAGACTTAAAAATAATGTTTCGTTAAAATACATCGGTTAAATTATAAAAAATTATAAAAAATTAATAAAAATTTACTAACAATCAAACTTAGACCGAGTTATTTACAAAGTGAAACCCTATATAAAAAAAAAAACAATATTACAGATATTATAATTTGTGTACTTACGTATCAAATTGTAAATGTAATGTTAAATATTATATTTTTATATTTTTAGGTTTCTAAACATAAATTGAGATACTTTATTATAGTCGTATCGGTCTGTCCGTCTGTCTGTAGTTACCTACTAATACATAGTTACAATTTTGTTGATTTGGTTACCAGTGAGATAAATATTATTTGTTTGGTTTTGTAATATTTTTAGATTATTGTTTGAAATACGTTTAGAAACCGGAAATTTAATACGCTCGCAAGATGGGCTTTATGACTTGTTTATTTATTATTTTTATTTTGAATCCTATATTTCTAGTAGAAAGCGAGCTTAAAATGTTTCACCCGTGATTGGTACTCTATGATAGGTAATTTTTCTATTTTTCCAGTAATTATTTATCAAATGTAAAAAAAAAAATTACGTAAAAATGAGAAAAACGTTTGTTCATTAAAATTCACTATGGTTATTTTATCGTCGTTCCAAAAATAATAGTCAAAACTTATTATTTGCACTGAGTACATATTATAGTGCATAATTATAGACTAGATCAAATTTTAATGGTACCTCTCTTCGGCGTTTTGGATATATATTTTGTTTATAGATTTTGGCATTTGTAAGTCATAAAAATCATAGTTTTAGGTTATATAAGAACTGAGAATTTAATACAACATTAGTCTTCTGTTTTACTAAATATATTATTTTTTTAAAAAAAACTTTCATAGTAATTTTTCACCTCAACATTTCAAAAATGTTTCCAAAAAAAAAAAAAAAAAAAAAAGAAGAAAAAAATAGATGGAAACATAATATACTGCACAGTATACACGCTAAGTGGTAAGTACCATTTAATATTTCAACTGAATTTTAAAACCATGTCCAACAAACTATATGTATTGTACATCTTATATTGGATATCAATGTTTTTTATTTATTCGCAATTAATACATTATGCATGCAGACTGTAATTAATATTTTAAGTTTAGCGTATTAAATTAACTTAGAAATACCTATGTAGATATTATTAGGTACCTATACAGGTTGGTCAAATTTTTATAAATATAATTAATTTTTATTGGTTAGTATGTTAGAAATGTCATTTATGGTTCATTACCATTAAACATACAGTTTAAAATTAGTCTTATGTCAAAAAATTAGTCTAATTTTAATTAATTGAGTTTATTATAGTGAATCAAGAGTGGGTACCTATTCTTGGATTATACTCAATCGTTAAATATATTGTATATATAGTTATTTATGTTACACCAAGTTCTATTCAGAGTCGTTTTATTGAACGATATTATTTATTATTGCGTTTAAATTAAACACAATATGCCCTATGAGTATCCTATCCAATGAGTAAAGTGCTTCCACTCTTAACTGACGAGCTTTTTATTTATAAATACGTATTAAATCATTATTAAGTAATTTGAATTTTAATCATTTGTACAGTACCTAAAACAATTCTATAGAAAAGAGTAGCAAAATATTAGCACAAAATATAAAATGTACTCATTACGTTACATAATCTTTATTATATTACTACATTATTATTAATGTTAACATAATATCGTTCTAAACTGAGTAAAGAGTAGTTTGAGAACCATGCACAATATAGGATAGTAAGACTGGAAGATGAAATGGTCCGGAATGGATGATGGAATCTTGGTGGAAACCTTGAAGGGTCTATAGAAAATAAAAATACAATTATTGTTCTATACTTATTATGAAAATGTTATGCGGTGCTTTTTTATCTACAAATATTAATAATGTATAAAAATATGAACTGTGATTGCAATTATTAACTGCAAATATTATATATATATATATTTATTTGTTATTGTAGTAAAAAGTCAGTAAAAGCGATTTGAAACGTTACTGTCACGAGTTTAACAATCGATCGGTTCATCGTGAAAAAGCCATTGTATGTATACTTATTGTTAAGAACATCAGAACGCTATTTGCAGCTGTGGTGTAGACTCGAAAAAGAGGGTTTCGGGAAATGTATAAAACCTTTGATCTCTTACGCGAAAGATCGCAGACATTATTTTTATTTTGCATGGAACGACATTATTATTTCTAACATACATACATAGTATATACGTGTAAATAATATGAGAACAGGGGAAATAATTAGATGGGCATTTAAGGGAAAGGGGAAAACTCCCTTATAGACTCTAGTTTCTAATTGGGGTTAAAAAATCTACGTTTATTAATTTTACGATACATACCTATATATATATATATATATTTTTTTTTTGATTAGAAATTCGAGTACAAGTGTCATCTCTCCATCATTCAAATTAAGTACGAAATTGGATACAATTATCCTTTAATGTTGTAACTATTTAAAATTTTTAAGTATCTACTTAAAAAAAGAAAAAATTTGTAAACAAATTCTAAATTTATGAAAAGTTGTTTTGACTGTAAAATATATTTTAAAAATTGTAGTTTCTAAGGTTTCATATTTCCAATGATTATTCAGTTTAGTAAACTGGACAAGTGCAGATTGGCTTTAAAAAATATTTACAAAATATTATTTCTGATCTGAACGATCGGCAAAGAGAGAAAATATATATTTAGTTACGACTTTGGTTAATCACATTTTTGTCATGTTCACGATAATTACACCATTGTATGTAACGATAATATAATTTTATACTTCATTCAGAGGGTAAAAAAAATCGATATCTAGTGAGTTTATACGAGTATATTGTACATATATTACAGGTGGTTGGAAAGAATATCTTATTATATATTATTATATGAATAATGTTTTTACCGTCATCGTCTTCAATATGGTACATTATATTATGGAGTTCAACGTCTCTTCATAAATAATGCACCCATTTAACCTTTCTAATCTCGATCTTTAGTTCTAACTATATAACATATTAAATAATACATACAGCTGATTCTCCCCTTAATATCCACAAATACTCTACTGTATAGACATCAGAAAAACGTTTATACGATATACGAGTATTAACCCCCGTCAAACAAATTGCACACCTGTGGTACGTTTAACACGTGGGATAACGTGATATATTTTTATATATTTGACGCCACATTATTATTTTGTCATGTCAAAGCCGACTAGTGAAAGCCATAAAAAAAAAAATGTGTCATACGTAAAAGTGGTTCAAAAAAACTATACCTATATGTCATGTATATTTTTAATACTTATTTTGCCATTATTTTAATTTTAATTTCCAAATGTAAACCATCAGAATTTCAGTGCTAATAGATTAAAATATTATTTATTCGAATATATTCGGTTTAAAAGAAGAACAGGAATTATTTTTGGGTTTTTCAATCGAAATCAATATTTTAAACACGTATTTTCAAAAATTTTATCATGGTAACAAATTATAGAAAAAGTAAAACTTACGGTGTGTAATAATAATGATTATTAGTTTTCATATATATACGGTTTAAATCCATTCAATCAACATATGAAAATATCAATTTGGATTTTTACGTGATTGAATATAAACACTATGTCATCACATTTTCGTTATCATGCGTAAACGATTTCCAAGTCAATAAATTTTAACAGCTCTTCAACTTTTTCATTTATAAAACATCATCTATAATATTGCAACACATTTCTGCTTTCAAATAAATCAAATTGATGACTATTATCAAATGGAATATTCTCAGGTATGATAAATTATATTACAAAATCATATAAGCATCGAAAAATAGAAAATTAACCGTAAAAAATAATAATAGAGAAATAATATATTAAATTTAACTTAATGTTATATAACATTATTATCATGGAAAAATAGCATTCTAACAAATGAAGTGCTTCAATAATAACAAATTTGACATTTACTAGTTAATATATACAGGGGCGTAACTAGCGGTGGGGGGCAATTTTCCCCCCAAACCGCAGTTCCTTCAGACAGCCAAATCGTTTTGTCAGTCGGTTATTCGTGTGTAAGGTTTAAAAGAGAAAAATAAGTTCTTTTTTTTCACTTATTTATAGTTTAAAGAAGTATTTTAGGGAAATGTTTGCAGTCGACCAAATTGTTAAATGTATTAAACGTATAACATATGACCTTTATTGTTAAACGTGTGACATTTTTCCTTTTTTTTTTTACAAAAAGTTCAATCAGTTGGTCAAATTAAGATACTGTACCCCCCTCTCCCAAAAAAAAAAATAATAAAAAACTACTTCGCTACGCCCCTGAATATACATAGGCACTTACTACGATAACTCTAAAATATACTTTATATTATTATATTATTTAGATTATTATCATTACAATTCACTAAAGGTGCTTGACTCACCTGAATATATCAAAAACGATACTTGTCTTACTAACAGGTACATAACTGTAATTTAATTTAGGGTAGGTATTGTAAAACTTATAAATATTATTAAATATATATTATTTTTATATATTTTAGATTCTTAAAGGAGAAGGGGAGCTATTGGTTTTACAATGATGTTTGTTTTATTTTTTTGAGCAACTTTTCGGCCAGAATACTTAATGGGTACCTGTGTAGTGTAAACTCATTTTCCAATAAATAATTTTATCTAGCTTGTAGAATTTTAAACTTTTAGATTTATATTGTCATTTTTAGATTTTTGGATATATTCGATTAACGAAAAAATATAATGTAATAATGGTAAAAAAACGAGTCCGCACAATTTGGTTCTTATTATTTCTTCGTAATTCTGACAATATTCATTCTTAAATCTTGAAATTTATATCGAATTTGTAATTTTGCACTATTTTAATGGTTAATTTAGTTTTTTTTTGTTATTATTTATTGACATTTTTTATTTCGATACATCTATAAGTCTTAAATGAGATAATATTGGATTATAAGACGTGAAGGTTAAATTTAAATGTTCGTTACTCTAATTATATTCAAAAAATCTCGAAAACCAGTAGTCACATTTTTTCTTATAGCCATATATAGTTTTTCGGCAAAATCTATAATTTCGGTAAAAAATGTATTCAAATATCTAAAAAACTATGAATCTAATGATTTGAAAAATTCACAGAGTATGTTTGTAACTATAATGTTGATTGAATGTAGTTTTCAAAAATATTTATAGACATATTACAAAATGTAGATTTTTAATCCAAAAAAATAGTATCGAATAACATTATTCGACATATAATATTAATATGGACATTGAAAAACAAATAATTGTCATTTTTTCCTTATCTTTTTGAATTACCTATTGAATTTGTATATGTGATTATAATTTTACAGTAATAATATTATGTACTCGTATATTACGTATAGCTATTGTAAATAAATATTATATATATATGAGAATTAATATTCAATGATATGTCTTGCTAGGTTTGTTCTTACGGTGCAAACATACTGAATGTCTAAATATATAACTGACAGTATAACATTCATACTTACGCAGATATTCCGGTCATTGCTTTCAGATGCAATACATCCATAAAAGTTGTCTTACTGATTAGTGAAATGCTTCCACCCTCTAGTTGCCCATTTTATTTTATTTATTTTATTATAATGTCGGCAAAAACCAAAATAACCAGTGTACTATGAAATCATGTATTAAAAAACAATAATTAAAGAAACATATTTTAATGGGAGGAGTCTGGACAATTTTACATACCTACCTACTAATTATTCCATTGACATTTTATGTCCCTTCGACAGAAATTTTAAAATTGAATATGTATCATATATGACTTTTGTGGTCGATTTGATCATATTTAATAAATACAGTTTATGATATCAATTTTTTATAACATATTAACTTTATAACATATGCTATATGTTTATTTGAAGTCGTAATACCTCATTAGAGTCGCATCTTCCCCAGCACGACATCACTTTGATCTCATCAGAGCAGGTCCTTCCGTTAATATCGGTGTTGGACACTTGAAATGTGTACAATTTTCTGTTACAATGCAGTGTGTTGGGTGAATCGATTTCATTTGTAGAAAGTTGTACGGTGACTGAAGACCATATGACCATCAAAGATATGGCACAAAATACCGTCATGTAAACCATTTATATGCTAAAACAAAATAATTTAAAACAATTTAAGATTAAAACGTTAATGATCCGAAAATGTACCATATTCCTCAATAATATAAAAAATGTCACTAAATAATGTGTATTGTATGGTGGATTATTTTAAATTTTCAATTTAAGATCCATACCTACTGCTGAAGTTTACTGATTTAAATTCCAAATTAAATTGAAAGACGCAAGAGTTTCAATATTCATTATCGAATTGAAACCTATTTTTTTATAAATATCAGCTTAAATTAATTAAGTCACTATTAAAGAAATTATACATATTTCAATAATTGTGTTAAATTATTAAATGTGTTCTTGCTAGTTATATTAACCCTTTGACTCAATCGTGAAATGAATTTTTCTTGTGGTTCGTGTGGTCCAGAAAAAAATGTCCATAAAAATAGTTTTTTTTTGTTTTATATGTCCATTCTATACACTTCCCAAATAAATGTTCATGACTTTTTTTTTTAAAGTTATTAAGCTTTTAAAATTTCAGAGGATCTCAAATTTTAAAATAATTAGTAGATAATAAGTACAAATTATACCGTAAAATCGTAAAAAAAACAAACAAATACGTTAAATAAAAACAATAAATCACGTGGCTAATTGATAGTGTATAAATATTAATAAGACGGTAACAGTAATAAATAATTAAGACAATTTTAGTAATCATTGGTTAATTTGTTCTCATAACTTCTTTGATAATTGAAATAACTCGTTGATTTTTTTTATCGTAATTATCATCAAAAATACTAAAGGACAGCATATAAGTCAACTGTATATTATAATTTCCTTATCGGAAAACAAGCAGAAAGCGTATACGCGACAGTAGGATCTCTGTGGTGTTTCGCTTTATCACGTATACGCGACAGCAGTAACCAAACGGTTAATATATTTATTTATAATAAAATTAATGGCTTGCGGCGGCTTTATAATATAATAATTTAATAATACAAAAACAACAAAAATCACAATAACAATATGTAACAGTTATTAATGTAATACTTTATATTGTAATACATTAATAATTATTTCTTTATTTCTTTCTTCTTCTTCTTCTTCTTTTTTTTTTTTTTCATTTAATATTATAAAATTTAATAGTTAACCTACTGTAGTAATAATTTCGTAATTTTTAAAATCTTAGTGACACTAGCACGAGAAATGGCTAGTTGAGAAAGAAATGGAGAAGTTATCCTCCAAAAAATTCTTACTGACTGAAGCTAGATAGTAGGGGCCGTGAGATGGAAAATTGAGCTTAGGAATTCTAAAAGCTATTCGGGCAAGAGAAAATGGACAATCAAAAGTATTGGACAGTAACCCATTCTGAAATTTATCATTAGATATCTCCCTCTGATTTCTAAGTATGGTAAGATTGAGTGCATTAAGAATTGGTCGATAATCTTGCGGCTTCTGAGATACCTACTCAAAGAATACGGACAATCATATAAATAAATGGATTTTGCATACGTTCGATTTTGAATATACAACAACTCGTGGCTGGGGACCAAACGACAGATTGTACTTAACGATTGAGCCAACTAGAGACATATAGAGTGAAAGAAGACAACAGGCCGACATGACAGATCAAGAATTTCATCTGACAATATCCAAAACCCGTAATATACATAATCAGTATGGAACCTAAATGATATAGAAGGCGTGTAGAATATATATATATAATACTATCTAAGTATGTATGAAACTATATATCCTACAAATTGAATGTATTATATATATATATTTACCATCATCCTTTAGTCTCAAGAATTTTCAATACCAATATGATTACAAAAATCTAACTCTATGATGTTTTAAGTCTAGTTTTTCATATCTTTTTCAAAATAAAACCTTATGAGCCAGAATATATTAACGGTTAATTTTTATGTGTAAACTAGTTTTAGATGAATAACGAATTTATAATGTATAAAATAATTCAGTAGCGTATTATTTAATATTAATTATAACCAGCTTAAAACTGTGTCCGAAAATAGCAATAACCAGTTGCGGTAGGACCCGAAAAATTTTGAGAACTGGAAACCGGTATTAAGCGGTTTTTTAAATACATAGATATCGATAAATGGTTCTTTGAATATTTAACAAATAGGTGGTTACCATTTCTCGGTTAAAAACAGCTTTCTAATTTTTGGGGTAACCACTTATCGGTTTAAAACCGCTTCCTACTCCTCAAAACCGGTTACCGATTTTAAGCCACTTCTAATTTTTTTAAAAAATTAATTAAAATTTAAATAGGCTTTTGACAAATATTCATAATATTTATGACTATTAGTCGTTCAACCTTTTGGTCTCTGCTTTCCGATCCGGAAATATTTGTTAGATTATTAAAATTATTTGGAAAATAAATCCTATGATAAAGTAAGCTTCGTCGCAAATAACACAGATGTAAAGAATTAATAATAATTATAAAATAATGGTTGTAAACAACGATTTTTTTCACAATCGTTCCTGCTGTCACTTCAATATTTCTTTTAACCATGGACTAACGTATATATATTTCGCATAACATATATATTTTGTACGTACCTAACCTATATAACATGTCCATGTTTTAAACAATCGCCAATAAGTCGATCAGCTGATTAATTTATATAGGTACTTCACGTTTAGTACATAGAATACTATTTTATAGTAATTTATACATAATACTAATTTTTTGCACCTTAGAAAAGGGTTAGCGTTTTTTTTATTGTTACTTTCAACATACTTTACAGGTTCCGTTACAATTTACAATTACCCGTAATAATATAAAACGATTACTGTTAAATTTAAAACCCCAAAATATAATTTTTGGTTACCGGTTTTAAGCCCTGGTCATAACTTATAGCCATAGGTAATTAGGTAAGTACTTATTATGCCACTGACGACTGTCAAAATTATATTAAAATCCCTTCACGGGTTATGATATTTCAGGGGGGGGGGAGTCAGCCATCCAGGAAATGTACTGTATTATTTTAATTCAAAATTTTAAATTTTAAAAATAATTAAATTTTAGAGAAAAACGCTCACTGATAGGGCTATAAATAAGGGTAGGGTTCAACATTATTACAATGTTAATTATTACTTTTAAATCCGTAGGGAAAAGGATCGATCTTACGTTTATTGTTATCTTACATACTTTCTGTAAAAAAGTATAACTACAAAAAATACTATAACGTAATGTTAGCTGATTTACACGAAATGACTATACTTCTGGAATTTTAGGTAGCACTCCTATAGATACATACCTACCTATAGCTTACACACCAAAACAAACTAAAAGTTATTAAAAAATAACCTATCAAAATTATCGTATACAAATACAATGTACCTATTTAAAGTTTATATTTAAAATTTACTTGAAAACTTATTTTACTCACTTTATATAAGAATTTTCCTCACGGGGTTTCAAAATAAGTATTTTTAATTAAGTAATTATACCAAAAGTTATTTGAAATAGCTTTTGGATAATTATTAAACACAATAAAAATTTTAAGTGGAATAAAATTCTTTACATTTTTAGTATATTATATTAGTAGGTACATCATATTATGATGGAATAAGGGCAATATTATTTTGTTGAGTATGGTCATATCAATCAATTTAGTATTTTAGGTAATTTTATTTATAAAATCATTTATAGGTATACAAATTACAATTATTTAATTATTATTTAAAAGTTATTTCATTTGGTATATTTATGTGACTCATATACAAATTAATTAATCCGCATTGAAACTTATAACAACAATAGTTGAGTATGTTTATTGTTACTATCTTCTTTATTTCTGAAAAAAAAAATAGTTTCAATAAAACTTATGAATTTCTTTAAAAGTAATTATTAGTTTTAGTATTCTTGATTTATATTATATATATATACATATTCGTTTTATTGAAATATAAATAAAAGATGAGTACCATGAACAAAATTAAGTTATATTATAATACTATCAGTGATTTGAGTATGATTCACTATTTTTGAACGAAGTTCTAATTAAATATAACCAGAAAAGTTTTTACTTTCAATATTAAATAATGATTTAAATTACAATTTAAAATAACATAATTTGTACAGCAAGGGTCTATTTGTTGTTTTAAGTGTAAGAAATTTAAATTATAATTATATATACTTAGTACTTGTTTTACTTGTCATTCGAAACACTATATTATCATAATACATTATATTTATATAGTATATCTTTTAATAGTTTTGATAAGAACTATTGTAAATATTTCATTTATGGAAATATAGTATACAATATTAATAGCAAATCGATCACACTGTGCAACAATACAGAATTATGAAATTAATTTCTTGCAATTGAAGTTCATTCCTATCGATTTGTGTAATCGTAATTAATATATTTTGAACCTTTTTATCCTATTAAAATTATTGGTAATTTAGGTGATAGATATTTTTATAAAGGGGGTGGGCAAAAGTGTATCGAAGTCATTGTTTTTAATTAGCAAAAAAGTCATAGGTAAAGCTAAAAAATGTATCCACCTAGGTATCTATCTAGAAAAAAATTTTGTTTTTTCATTTTATTTCCCTCCAAACACTTTATATATAAATCTGATATGTTTTTATTTAATAAAATATGTATTATTAGAAAAAAAAATATATTTACCTAATATATTAGATAGCTATCTAAGAATTCAATAAGATCCAAGAAAAATCTTAGAAATTGTATAAATATATAACATTGTATATATTTATATAACATGGTCATATCATACAATAGAATAATTACTACAATGCTGTCATATTTAATTATTTTTACTTGAACTATTTTGCTATTGGATATTATGTACTGCAAACTATAGCCACGGAATTTTTGTTTTAGATATTTTTTACTTAGATTTTTTTAGCTTATGCATATATACATCGTTATGGAATTATAGATTTTGAGCGTAGCGATGGAGCTAGTAGTTTTACAATGATGTTTTATTTTTTGTGTACAAAATTTCGACAAGATAAAGTCCTACAATCTTTACAAGCGTAATTTGTTTCCGGTAGAAAATTGTATTTAGTTGGTACTTTAAGAGGTCATTTTTTGATTTTCTTTATAGTTTTTTAATGCGTAAGGAATAACTATCAAAAAAATATGAAACAATGGCAAAATTACGATTTCCTAATCAAAATTAGATTTTTTAATCTTGGTAATTTTGAAAATAAAGACTTGAAATTTACATAGTATATTTAATTTAGTAACATATTTACGTTGATTAAATTTTATTTTTTTTTTTATGTCCACGTGCATCTCTAGTGTATGTATAACTTTGGACGTATGAAATTACGGTTATTTCTAGCTATTTTTCTTAAAAAAAAAAAAAAAAAATCAGGAACAAAATATAATTAATACTTAACAGAGAGATTCTCAGTGAAGCTTTGTACAATATAATTTAACGATTTATTAAAATTTTCCTTTATTATCGATCGTTTTTCTTTATTATGGGTCATATTAAAATAGGTAATACGACAGTATCGTATGCACATAATATACAGGGTGTTTCCGAAATGAGTACCATAAATTCGTACACATACTCAGTGAAGTGACCCAATGACGAAAGTTTTGAAATTTTTTTCCTACCTTTAAAACCTACGTTTTTAAAAATGTATTCATAATATATTGATATAAATGTAAAAATAAATACACCGTGCTATTTCTTGCAAAATTCTCATACGAATCGATATATCACATCATTTTTACCATATTCGCCCGACTTTGACGCTCGCGTTACGCTCGTGTCGCCAAAGTGTCGCCACGAGGAAAAAAATGATGCGACATATCGATTCGTATGAGAATTTTCCAGGAAATATTATGGTATAATTTATTTATAGACGTCGAACATTCCTGATTAATTAACACGGATTTTAAAATAGTAAAATCATTAAAAACAAATGTTTTATTTGTAAATATTCCAATTACGTGATTGGCAATTATTTCAGTCGATAGCTAGTTATATATATATATATATATATAGTGTATGTATTAATTGTAATAATTGTTAGCAAACGTCAGACCCCCTCCACTTTATTACGTCAGCATATGTCCGATGATCCACTTTTATTAAATAAATTAAAAAATTTTCCGAATTTTATAAGAATTAACTAAAAACAAATGAAAAATGTTGTTTTACATATTTTGAATTTTATTTTACATATTTTAATAAAAAAAAGTACATATTTTGAGTTTTTTAATTACTGCTGACGTCAGCCAATTCTTCACTTCTAACCCTCCCCCCCCCATTCCCCTTGTCATAAATGTAAGCATACGACAAACCCCTAGGCGTTTACGTAATACTTGAACGCCCCCTAAATGAATATTATAGTGTGTTTAAACCCCACTACCCGTATCCCGTAATAATATTACCAACATTCGCACACCGATAACATATGCGCAGACACATGCATGTAAATGATCACCGACGTTTCTTAATTTCTTTTAGATTTCACTCAAAAGTTTCAATGTTTTGTCCATTACATAGTATTTCCGATATTTATTTGGAAATCAGATTAAAATTTATCAATAAGTTAACTTTTAATTGACCTTTTTACCTTTCAAATTATTATGAATTCCAATATTTTAATACATTTTGGTCAACAAATATTTAGTAATATAAATTAAGGAATAAGTAAGAAAAAATATTTCAAAATGATCTATATTATCTATACTATTACCTGAAAAATCTTTAAATATTTTTAAAAAAATCGTCTAAAAAAGTGCAAGTATAAACATTTATAAAAGTTTATTAGTTACTTTTATAAAAATTACTGAATAGGGTTCAAAATTTTGTATTCTTGTAACCACGTTAATATAGTGCCATACAGTAAATAGGCGATATAAAATTTAAGTTTCTGTAGGTATACTGACTGTACCTTTCTGATTTACAGACATATTGGGTAATTTTTCTTTATACTTAAGAAAAATACTGAAAAACATTGCATCTTAAAAATACTAAGTGGAATGAACTTGCTATTACAATGTTCTTTACTCAAAACATACACTTACTCTATTTCTTTTACCTAAAATGTGTACCTATACATACATACATACATATATACATACATGAATAATTAAATTAAAAAATACATCACTAAAAACTAATGAAATTCTCACTACACTCATAATAATAAGCTTAGGTTTCTAATTGCAATATAAGAATATAACTACTCAATTAAAAATTAAACCATTTTTATTGTAACATAAAATATTTTTTATTTAGGGAAACATTTGGTTGAACTATCTTACATTATTGAGGTTGTTTTTTAAATCAATTAATTATTATACTTGTAATTATATATTATATATTTGTTTATCTTAATACATACATAATAATTAATTAATTACATATTGCACCGTTATACAAATAAAGTTCATATTTTGTTTAATGATTACTTTCAGTTGAAAAGTTACGAAAAAAATCAATATATACATAGGTGCCTATATTATAACATTATTGTAATGGTTTTAAAAAAAAGTTTAGATCGTTATTTAAAAAAAACCAACAACAACAACAACAACAACAATAATAATAATAATAATAAGGAAAACAATGTATGCGTTTCAAAGTTATCAACTACTTGTATGTTTAAAAAAAATCGTCTTTGTTACTTTAGTAAAACCACTAATTCGATTAATTATTTGTATATAGGACAGAAATCAATGAGATATAACGAAGTCTACTGTATTTTCAATACATAATATATTATAATATTATGCTATAATTCATGTTTAACAATAGACAAATAAGATAGGAAAAATCGCTTATTTCTCACAATGGACACTTTGAAATGGTGTGTTTACGACAATAATGACGGTTATAATCTACTAAATTGTGGTCGTCGAGGATTAATGGTTTTCAGATACCCAATATGTCCTATTTATACATCTCACGTATCCGATTATAATGGGCGTAATCCATATAGGTTAATCAACCCGAAAATTATACCATTTTACACTAATTTTGAGTAGTCCTAAACACTTCTAGTCTTAAAATTAGAGCTCTCAACATTTTAATTCCAACACTGTTCATATTTCAATACATACCCAATACCCAATTTTCCTTTCTTTTATACATTATTTATATCATTAAGTTATTGTTGTTGTTATCATGTACTGATACACATTGATATAAATACAAATATATAAAAATAGTTAATTAGAAAAAACTTCAATGAGTCAACATTTTTTTAAACTTGTTAAAGTTTAAATTAATTTTCGTTTATATGTTTTAAAAAGAAAAAAATGCAAGTTTATTAAAATATAAATTGTTATTTTTGAAGTTTTAGTTAGTTCAGTAGGATAACTGAAGTCTAGTAAGTGCGTATATCATACAATAAACTAAAACCCATGAAAATTAAACTTAAATTCCGGTCCAGTGAATTTGTACATATCTTTGAGGCAAAATTTAACAGAAAGTATTTTTCTGGGAAGTAATGATGGTTTACATTGGATGAAAAATTGTTTGAATATTTGTTAAACGAAGGGAGACTAAATTTATATATAGGTATAATATACATGTATAATGTGTATACAGTACCGGATAAACAAAATTTATCACACGGGGCAAAAATAATTGTAGTGCCCTTTTTAAATTTGCACTGCTAGTTCAAGGGATTTTTTAAATAAATAGTTTTAATGTTCGATTCCGACAAGTTTTTCAACGTTTTCTCGTTTTTATGTGATATTTTATTCATTCAAACGGGTCTTTGGTACACTTCCATTTTTTTTTTTTTTTTTTTTTTGAAGGTTAAAATGATTAGATTCGTATAAACGACCTATTATTGTAATACAATACCGTACATATTTGTCGGGAAAACATAGATTGGTCGACAGCAGATAAGTGTGACAGTTGATAAGAAATAGGAATAAAAAAATAAATAAATAAATAACGCCAAACATTGGCAATTGTCAGTTTTCTCATCTACTGTCGATGTTCAGAATGTGTACTCTTCTAAGTATATATACTCGTATTATATTATCGACTGTGTAAAGACAATGTTAAACAAACATACAAATGTACCCATTAGAGGCATGGCCCATTATATTATTATTATTGGTCTAATAAATAATGGTTGTCCAAAAAGTCTCTTCGGATCTTCTATTCGGACCATCTCATCCGTGAAAGCTTAAAGTCAAATATTAACGACCATTTTGTCCGTGGGAGTACAGTATCCATCATACACTGTACAGATGTATATTATATTATACGAGTATTATATTTCTCGACCTGTTCAAAGTTAATTAATATAAACTCATTAATATATTTATTTCATATAAATGTATACTTAAGAGAAACAAAAATAGACACTAGAAATACTGTCATCTTTAAATTGCAATCATCTATTTTCACTATAATTTGTATTATATCTATACAATATGACATACAGTCTACATGGTTTTTAGATTTTAAATGTAAATATACTTTGAACAAAAATACATTGTACGTACACGGTATTTACTAAATATATTTTTGGTCAAATTTGTTTGTGATCGAAAAGTGGTTGGCGACCCTATATAGGTTATGAATCATTATAGAGTATAGTCTAAATGACGCCACAGCGTTAAAGAGATTTCCCCGAGAGATTAATATCCATCCACGTATAATGGCCGTCGTTATATTCTTTTATTTTTACGAATCAAATTGGCGCCAAGGAAACCGCTGGCCTTTCGTGAACACTCTATTTATGTACGCATTATATGGCCATCAATATATTCCCCTTTTGCAAACTGCAGCCGAAGGATTTATTATAATAATACACTCGAATTTTTTGTACACGAAGAGACGACCGGAACTCTCAGTCATCAGTCATTTGGTCGATAATCGCGCGTAAAGTATATACGTCATATATATTTTAATAATAATAATATATATATACGTCAATGTGTGTATTGAGCGTAGGTCTTGGCAGGAAAATACGCCAGTACGTGTCCGTTTGCGATTCCGTTCACTCGCATCAGTTATAAAGAAAAAATGGAAAATAAAGGACCAGACGTAATAACCAGATCAAAAGAAAAATATTCGGAAAATATTATTACATGTTTTGTAAAAACTACAAATGCATAAGACACTAGGCGCAGCAAAAAACAAAACAGATACACGAGAATTCGACAAATTATTAACGAAAACGCGTGAAATCGAGGGATATTGAAAAATAAATGGGTTCATCCATTGGATCAAGTATACGTAATGGCTGTATAGACGACGTTAGATCGTTTATCGGAAAAAAATATTGCGGATTATGTACAACATTTTCGTTCTCTAATTTTTCGTGTCCACCAAATATATCATATCCGATAAAAATCATCGTCTTTCGACTTCAAAATATTATATTTATAAACTAAAATATAACTGCGTAATGATCCCGTTTCTATATGTCCTAGTTGATTTTATCTCTGGCGTTTCGTAGAGAAACTAAATAGTATTTATTACTGCACGGATTGTATCTACATCTAGAGTAGATACCATAAAATATGAATTACTTGTTATTGTATCAGCTTTATATTTTGCAAGTATGCGTAATAAAATAGAAATGTAGGTTCGTGTTGTTCCGGTATCGAATCGCGTTTTACTGTATTAATCGCGTTACTTGTAGTTTTATTAAAATTCAAGTTATATTGTGTTTGCTGAAAGGATTAAAATATTGAACATTTTACAATGGGGTTACGGATTTTTAAGGCTTAACAGTTCTCCAGTCAAAATTCCATTATAATCCGATTATTTAGTAAGTTTTGTTTCAATTTTATCTAAGGATAAACACTGTCTATATACACTAATATATGGTCTTCAACTACAAAACTAAAAATTTAGCAAATAACAGAATTTCATTTTTTTTTTCAAGAAAAAATAATTTTAAAAACATTAAATATTTTAACATTTGAGCGATAATATAACTAACACGTCTTATATATATATATATATATTTTTTTTTTTTGAAGAAATATATTTATAATTTATATTTTCAATAGAATACAAATTATAATTTCTTTTTTTTTTTTGTTTTGTTATGTCCATGTTTTTGTACGTAGATTATAGAACGCCGTAATTCATGTGAAATGAGTACCGAAACACCTTTATAAATGTATAAAAACTTACGAAAGTAATAAAATCAGTGGTGTTACTTAACTCTTTGAAGTTGTTGTGCACACTTGAATTGAAAAAGGGCGATAAATATTTAATTGACATGATATCAGATTTCATTTGATTATAATATTAAAGTCCTAGGATAAAAAAAAAAGAAAAACAGCTCACAGTTAAAACATTCTATAACTCCGTGTAACACATTTGATGGGTTGCCCAATGAAAGTTTATGTTTTCTGTGCAGTCGACAAAATTACGTGTAAGTACTTGATGTGCATAATATATAGTGTGAAAATTTATAACTTAATTTGAAAGAGGACACTTTTAAGTCAAACGAGCGCGGTTTCAATCAAACGGAAATGTATAGTTGAAACGACGGGACGTCAGAAGATTAAAATTGGAATGACGATCGTATCGAAGTTAATGTACCGTACGCGACGTACCTAAATATATATTTATTTTACACGATTGGCTTAAAGGTATTGTCGAGCTATTCACACTTCAAAAGTTTTTCTCTCCGAGTGCGGTTTATCAGCTTGGGCTATATTCACCGTCCTATGGCCTTTCATGTATCAGAGAAACCTGCGGTTCGATACACGATCCTATTCCATGAAATTTATAATATTTATTTATATTCCAATTCGATTGAACATGATATGGTATATTATTACACGAGCACATACCGATGAAAAGGAAAAATGATAGCGTTCGAGACGTGATCCGATGCGAACGGAGTAAACATTTTTACGAAATTAAGAATATCTATTTCGGATGATCAGATTTACATTTAAAAAAACATGTATTTTTTTATTTTAATAGGTATTTATAGGTATATAAAAAGGTATACCTTTCATCTTTTATACCAGACTTATATATAAACAAAATTCATATGTTGAGTACACGTATAGATCGTATTAAATCATACACTTACACCAAGTGAAAACCCATAATATCGGTTATAATCTATATCTATCTATGAATCTATTTATATAATGTTAAGGCGGTTGAAAGTGACATATTATTTTAGCGATTTTTATTTTCCTGAAGGCCTGACAAATTAAGGCTACTTAGAATGTTCCTATTTTTAGTTCTGTAAAAACATTTTAAGTTTATTGATTTCATTACCAGGTTACTTTGGGAATTTTTAGTATCACAATTAAAACTTAGAAGTATGCTTAAATTTACGTTAAAATCGTCAACAAATGTCATAGGGTATTTATTTACTTTTATTTTTTAAATAGTAGATGGATAAAAAAATTCACTCCCACAATAACCTAAAAAAAATGCTGGTCAATATAAATTTTTTACACAGAACCATAATCAGAATATTCTAAGTACCATTGATTTTGTCAGTATTTTTGATCTTTTAATAAACAATAAAAACATTTTTACCAACTTGGGCTATTTTAAATATACTTTTCAATGTATTTCAACAGTTTTCAATTCTAAGATTATAATGTTTCATACAATTTTGATGAAATCGCATTTGAATAACCCCTTAAAACTGACGTGAATGCAAAAGCCTTAAGTTCAAAAGGCAAATTTATAAGTTCATTGGATACTGTATTTTTTTTAACCCCGTCCCATAGAAAGTGGTATGAACAGATCGGGTCTCGGTGGTCCCGGTGGAATTGCGAAGGGGCCCGTGATGAAATATTTATTTTGAGGGAAAGGCTTGTATGAGGAGAGGATTAAAGTTTCCCGTGTAAAAGCATAATTCGCCCGGCCGGTGTACGTTGCCTGTAATGATGCCACGTATTACTTGAAAAATTAATAATGTATATATGTGAAGTACCGTTTATTATTGAATCTGTTCTGTGGTTGTACACAATATACAGTTATACTACGTTTTGTCACAAAATATATTGTTCCTAAAACAAGAGGGCCGGCTAATATTAGTTCTTGGGATTTTAAAGCCAATCACGATGATAATGTTATGAATTTATTTCAATATAGTGACCTGTGAGTTGTGATTTTTATTATTTTTCTACGTTAAATTTTTTTATACTGGGATTTTTACCTTTCTTCTTAAAATATTAGTAGAAATTTGAAAATAAATATTTCAATAAATTCCCTATAAAGTCCTTATACGAATCGACGTGACACATCACTTTTTTAATTATGACGATATTAGGCATACACTGACACTTGGGCATCAAAATAGTGCAATAATTAGAAAAAATGATGCGATATATCGATTTGCTTGAGGATTTTGAAGGAAATATCATCAAGTATTTAATTTTACATTTATATCAATATTTTAAGATAAAGTGTGAAATATCTTGTTTTTAATATGGAAAAAGATTTCAAAATTTTCTCTACTCGGTACATACGTAATTCTAGTGACTTCATTGATTATAGAAGCACCCATGATATAAAGTACCGTCATTAGTATAAAAATACTCAAAAGTAGAACATTATAACAAACTATTACAATAATAAAAATCATCGTTGATTAATCTTTTTACATTTTAAAACAATAATAGGTTTCTTAACACTTTACTTTTGTAAGCCACATTGTCAATAGTTTCATAGCAGTAAATTATTTCTGAATATTTAAGAGCATATATGCTTTTTCAAAACGGTCTTGTGACAAAGTATTTCTCAAATATGATTTGACATATTTTAGTTTTGAAAAACTACGCTCAAAACTTACTTTAGTAACCGAATGAGTAAAAATTGGTATTGGGCTGTAGTTGTAGCTAAGGAACCAAATGTTGATACAATGTTGTAGACAAAATTATCTGTGTAATTATAGTACTTTAAAACAATAAATAAAAATTTTTAAAAAGTTATTAGTTTTGTAAAAACCATTTTTATGGGATTTTTCCAAATTAATTATATTTGTAAAATTGAAAAATCGGTAAAACACAAATAATTTTTTTACAATATTGTGTAAATATTTGGTTTCTGAGTTACATTTACAGCTCGAGTACATGTTCCTTTCTCTTGTAAAACTGTTTTGTTAACAAACATCGTGTTTACACAATAATATACCTATAAAAATAGATATAACATAGAAAATCCCTTGGGATGTTGGAGTGAAAGTGCCAAATACGCATGTGCAAACGGATCACATTTCATTTGTGCTCCATTGTCCGTAAATGTTCGTCTCGGCCGTCATAACTCATAACAGCTACAATTTACGCATTTGCGATGCAATTGCATTGTAAATTGCAGGTAACCCGTATAGTGTGTACCGTATGTATAATGTACTCGTGTACTGTGTCTGTACCACGGACTAAGATACTATGGACTGGTATCGCTTAGATGGAGGGTGTAGAGGGGAACGGGTCGCAAAAGTTTCATAAATGGAAATCTGGCATAGCTAACGCTCTATAATGGTTTAATTTAGAGTTAAGATATCATTGCCGTGATATTTAAAAAAAATTCCTCCAATTACTTAGTGTT